>MUZC01000905.1:132617-144993 GCA_002072015.1 Radix auricularia
AAAAAAAAAAAAAAAAAAACCCATAAAAAACAACCCATCACCGATGTTTAAAAAGTACAGAAAAGAAGCTTTAGAATAATATAGGTTATATATTTTAGTACAGGAAATAGTCAGTTTTCCCCCCTTCCCCTCCTCTCTGTTATAGACAGCTGTGCATCCCCTGCGTGTGTGTTTCTGGTGTTGTAAGGACCGTTGACCAATCACCATGGGAGCTCGGCCATAGTAACACTCCAACGGCCAATCACGTTTGGTGTCTGGTATTAGTTCAAGTAAGAAGCTTGTTTACAAACTTTCCTGTCAAGCCGTCCTTTTGTTGTCAGCGGTTTCGCTGAGTTATCTAAGTTTTCATTAAAGTAAAGAAAATGTTAAACTTCCACTGCATCAGAGGCGTCGCTAGGGTTGGTGTCACCCGGGGCGGTAGCTCATGGTGTCACCCCCTCACGATTTAACCCATATAACTACTCCGAGTTTTCCCATGCAAAATAACGGGAATATATAGAATCTTACAGTCTGGTGTCACCCCCCCCTGATGGTGTCACCCGGGGCGGCCCGCCCCCACCGCACCCCCTAGCGACGCCACTGTACTGCATTATTTTAGTTCGTTCCTAGTCTTCAAGAACGAAACAAACACGCGTTTATGTTTTGCCAACGTTTGATATTGTCACAGGAAGAATGGCGATTTGTGGACTGTGCTCTCGCCAGCGGATATCTGGAGAGAGATTTGACGAGCCGCTCAATAGTTCTAGAGTTTTTCTTCCTCACCGACCCCGAAGACTTCATCATGACCCACTACCCAGTTAGTATGTCCAGCCCTGTGGTCAAGGAGATGCCGAAGAGTGTGAATTCATTCTGTAACTCTTCTATAGAGGTAATGACACAATGACACGTAACAATTTGACTGGGTGTATATGTTTATAGATTCGGAGGATAAAGTTTATCTGATTCATTAATATGACACACTAACTGAATAGGATGGGGACTTTCGACTGAGTGTTATATTGCATAGAGGGCGCTGCCAGTAAATTATTTTCCAAAGTGTCACTCCATATCAGTGGCGTCACTAGGGGGTGCGGTGGGGGTGGGCCGCCCCGGGTGACACCATCAGGGGAGTGACATCAAAATGTAAAATTCTATATTTTCCCGTTAATTCGCACTGCAAAACTCGGAGGAGTTGAATGGGTTAAATCATGAGGGGATGACACAATGAGCTTCCACCCTGGGTGACGCCTCTGCTCCATATGCTTTTATAATTTTTGTGTAATATTTGATTTTTATTTTTCAAAATGCGTGCAATGATAAATATTTATACACAGAGAGTTTTATTTACATCATCAAAACATTAAAACTTTTAAACATTTCAAGTTGAAAAAAGTAAAGCGAGCAAAGACATAAGTTGAGATTACTTTTAAAAACAAATAAGATAAAACAATTATTAAAAGTAAATGCGTGGAACATTAAAAAATAAAGAGGGAGTATGCAAATATTTGACAACTTTGCATCATTGCTACGCAGAGGCGTCACTAGAGGGTGCGGACCGCACCGGGTGACACCGTCACAAGGGGTGACATCAAAGGGTAAAATTCAGTATATTACCGTTATTTGCAACGGTCAGAATAAGAGGAGGTCTATGTGGTAAGTTGTGGAGGGGTGACACCATGAACTACCGGGGTGACACCATGAACTACCGCACTGAGTAACACCAACCCCAGTGACGCTTCTGTTGGTACTTAAAACTTCTATTATAAATAATCTAGTATATTAGGATTTGTATCTTTATTTATTTTAGGGAACCGATGTCTTTTGAACACCATTTACCAATTTATAAATAACTTATAACATAAATTTTAAAAATCCCTGTAAACCTAAGGTGAAAGTAATGAAAAGGGAATTTTTAAAAATGATTATTGAGTTTGTCATTTTTTTTTCCTGATCTCTGTCTCAATATTTATCCCAGGTTCAAAAAGGACTTCAAATGCTGGACATGCCAGTTTCGTACAGCCAGTTTTCTGGTAAGGCGGTTTTTTCTGTCTTCGCCATAGCAACTGCCCTCGAATTAACCTCGCATCAGATGGCGCGGGTGACGGTGAGGAAGTGTGAGACTTTCTCCTTCCGTTCTGAGGTGCTTCAGAACGTCACCGCAGTGCTAAGGGAGAGAACTTCTGGCTACGAACAAAAACACTGCGTGCTGTGCACACGAGGCGGGGAACACTCGTACCGGGTCGTCATCAAACCCAAGGTCAAGGGTGAGTTCAAACTGAGCGTGTCTGGTCAGCCCGCGAACTCCACCAACGATTCATTCCATCTTCTGGTCAACTACCACGTCACGGTCATCGCGGTGGAGGAGGTCTTCGTTCCAATCCCAGAACACGCCGGTGTGTGGGGGGCCGGCCCGCGGGCTCTGGAATGTGGATTCACGGACCGGATATTCCGTTTCGACGTTCTGGCGTGCCGCAGTGGGGAGCTCTACATCAAACTGCCCACAACTCGGTTGGTCATCTCTCGATCTTCAGTGACCTTCACGCTAGAGGGCGCCGGTCCGGAGGCCGCGGGGGATGGCGGGAGTCCATTCAGTCACGTGACTTTAAACCAGTACACCGAGGGCGTTGTTCACATTCGTGCGCGACTTTCAGAAAGAGGCTTTCATCGTCTTAGTCTTCAGGTGCTGGCGCAAAACGCCCCTGAGAACCCAAGCGGCTCATACGTCAACGTGGCCGACTTTTTAATCCATGCACAGAACACTTCATTGGTGACATCGTCGTTTCCGAAAATCTTCCCAATCGCCCAGAGTTATCACTGCCGTCTGCTGGAGCCGCTTGTCGGCGAACTTCCTCTGAATGAGCCCGTCCTGATAAGGCTCGAGTCGAAGCTGTTGACCAGGGTCAAGGTCGAGGGAGCCTCGATGAGGAGAGAGTCGGTGGGAGGAAACGGCTCCTGCGTTTGGTACCTGGAGTACACCCCTACCCGCCCCGGGGCGCCTGTCTATGTCTACGGTGGTGTGAGCTCAGGCGACGCCCTGACGCCGCTGTGCGCTCTCTACAAATTCGATGTCGTCTGCGAGGATGTGTTGACAGTGAGCACGCACATGTAGAGACACACGAAGTGTACTGGTAAAAACAACAAAAAACTGTGTTTTCCCCCCTCAAAATAATTGTTAAAAAATGAAGTTAGAAATAACTTTCATTAGATTCTAAACATGCGCCCCCTCCTTCCTTTCCCCCCACGTGTTTCAGCGGCCCACCGCTATGGTGGACCACTCCGAAGGTGCTCCTGGAGTGAGTTATTTCTCCTATGGGCAGGGAAATTAAATGCGATAAGGGTTCCCCGGAAGATCTATACGAGTCTTAAACACGGAGCTTTTGATGTCATGAATTATCTAGCGCCAACGACATGCAAATGCACCCCCAACCATTTTTCTCCCTTCTTAAAACATAGACACCAAATAATTTCATGCTGAGTTAAGTATTAAAAGGGGCTAATTTACGCTGGAAATGGGCGAGTTTTGTGAATCAGTTTTGCAAGAACCCGAGTCACGGGCTCGAGCCGCGGTACTGGCAACAAGCCCCCGGGCATTGGACAAGAGAAGAATAGAATGGACATAATTTCCTAGTGATTTTTTTCTCGCGTCGCGTTGCGTAGTGACACAAACAAATATGTAATGTTATTTCATCTATAGGTAGTCAGAGATATAATAGTGTGGTCACCCTAGAGCGGCATTTTTTCTCTTAATTGAGCGGAGGAATTTTTGGGGAAAAAAATGCCAAAAATGTGTCTTGGAATAGATGTTGGGAGTGGGGGGGGGGTCATGACGTGTCACCAAAGGATTTTAGACCTAGCTACGTTACAATACAAGCAAAATATAGACAGTTAATCCAGCTTTAAACATAAAATTTGTAATTTTTACGCCACTGATAATGTTTATATCACTGGTAATGTTTATATCACTAATAATGTTTATATCACTAATAATGTTTATATCACTGGTAATGTTTATATCACTAATAATGTTTATATCACTGATAATGTTTATATCACTAATAATGTTTATATCACTGGTAATGTTTATATCACTGGTAATGTTTATATCACTGGCAATGTTTATATCACTGGTAATGTTTATATCACTAATAATGTTTATATCACTGGTAATGTTTATATCACTGGTAATGTTTATATCACTAATAATGTTTATATCACTGGTTATGTTTATATCACTAATAATGTTTATATCACTAATAATGTTTACATCACTGGTAATGTTTATATCACTAATAATGTTTATATCACTGGTAATGTTTATATCACTGGTAATGTTTATATCACTAATAATGTTTATATCACTAATAATGTTTATATCACTAATAATGTTTAAATCACTGATAATGTTTATATCACTAATAATATCTATATCACTAATAATGTTTATATCACTAATAATGTTAAGATCTCTGGTAAGTTTTTTAAAATCATTTTTTGTAATAAAAAAAAAAAAAAACTGTTAATAATTGCGCTACTACCCCAAGGATGTTGTTAAAGTATATCAAGCAGTTGCCAGGTTGAAGACGTGATCTTTTTTCAGAAGGGGTCGTCCATAAAGTACGTCACACTATTTTGACCATTTTTAACTTCTCCCTCCCCTGTCACAAAGATCGGAACCCCCCCCCCCCCAAGAACTTCACATATTTGAACTAAAATATGTATTTTATATTATCAAAATAATTTAAATTTATTATAAAACACCGTGACGTCACACAAGGCCGGAACCCCCCTCCCCCCTGTCACAATCTGCCACCCTTTTTTTACACTCTAGAGCGTGACGTACTTTATGGACGGCCCCTAACACAACACTGAACCTTTTTGTTTGAAAATGTTTTTTTTTCCCTTTTTTATATATTATTTGCGTATTTAATATTCAAGTCTCCCATACCAGTGCTGTACAGAAAATCTTAAATGTGATATTTACGTGTGCCGTATTGTATGTTTGCTTCCTACAACTTCCATACCAGTCCTATGTAGAAAATTTTAATGTGATAATTACCTGTCTTCTACACTCTACATATAATATTGTTAGCGCTCGCATAGTTAATGATGTAGTCATTTTAGTCAACGACAGACAATCATTTTAATGCTAAAATGTTTCGTGTTTGAATACGAGAAATTTACGTGAAAACGATACATGGAAATAAAAATACGTATATCAGGAAAAATAATGCACTAAAAATATAATTACCCAAAATAACTCTGTATTATTCCCCTTGAATGTTCAAAGTTAACAGAAATAATTGTTGCTCCTGAGCTGAGAGAAATCCTGGGAATATCAACTTATTCACTGATTATTTATTTACGAAAATTTATTAGAAATTTTATATGATGTAAATAGAATCTCTCTCATTAAATAAGTATAGCTGTTTGTTGCTGGTGTTAATGTGCCCGTATGAAATAAGACGCGTTAGTTAGGCGTTTTAGTGGAAGCGCGCCCAAGGGCTTTTTAGTGGAAGCGCGCCAAAGGGCCTTATAGTGGAAGCGCACCCAAGGGCCTTTTAGTGGAAGCGCACCCAAGGGCCTTTTAGTGGAAGCGCGCCAAGAGCCTTATAGTGGAAGCGCGCCAAAAGGCCTTGGACAAATAAGACGTGCTTCTTAAATTGTTTTTATTTGTATGTAATTGGTTCTCACGAATAAAGTACATGTATATTATTTTGACATTGATTTAGTAGTTTTTGCGTAATAGATAGCAATCAGTTTGATAAAATAAGTAATTTATAGTTTTGATTGATAGAAATATTTATATATTAACTTTCTTCTTAAACGACATTACGACATCTAACTTTTAATCTATAATTTGTTAATGATTTTTTTAAAATTTCAAATCGTTCAATCATTGTGTATACAGATGTAGTTTATACATCAGTGGGTGATAATTGTAGCAATGCGAAATAGAACAATGGTATAAAGAAACATTTTAAAAGTCTAATAAGAATCCAGGACTAAGCACAAACCATTGATAAAGGTAGGACGCAATAATCTTCTGTACAGAAGGAGCGTCTGTAACATATAAGATAAGAAGTTAAACCAAAATGATCGGTTTGTAGTAAAGGGAATCAACGGCAGTGACAAAATAACATTTTAAAACATACACTTCAGCAAAAAGCGACGGTCCTTAGTCGATATTCGGTCAGGTGACAGTTCGAATATTTGGTCCTTCGTGACAAAAAGAGCAGCCGTTGGGGGTCATAAAATCACACGGCTTGAGACCCACTATTTGTTTTGTCTTTAAACAAGGCCTCCATTGAGTCCGATGAACTATTTCTATACTCATAGTTTGTAAAACCTTATAATATAATTACGTGTTGGTTTTAACAGGATTCTTGAACCAATTCCAAAATCAAAGAGAATTATTTTTCCAAGTCAAAATAGAGACCTTCAGAAAACATCAAATTCTGGAAATGAATGTAAATGACAAATTTTGAGTAAGTCTTAATAAACCGATAACTCGTCTCACTACGTTGGGGCTCGTCCAAAAATGACCTCACGCGATTTTGGCCTATTTTTACACCCCCCCCCCGACCCCTAGGCGCGTGACGTCATTTATGGACGGCCCCTTGATAAAGTACAATAAAAGATAATAAATATGAGGACATTTGTGAAGAAAAATTGCGATACAAGAGGTTTTCCAGAATTTTTAACTATTTTCTTTTTCGAATTCCAGGAGATTACTAGAAAATTTTGGAATTCCAGCAGCCTGTAGAAACCATCGCCTTGCAGTCATTTCCGAGTGACGTGTTGATATTCTAGGAAGAACTAACGTTATTTTTTTTTTTAATTTAAAAATTTGCAAATAGAAATAATTGACAGTATAACAGTTGATAGCAGTGTAATAAAGAATTATATGAACTTAAAATAACTGAAGAATTGTAACACAAAAGTTGATACGTGAATCGCTTAAATATATAGATCTTACCAAAATAATTTCGCAGATTAAAAAGGTTTCACTGTAAAAATTATAATAAAGTCACTTATGGAATGGATGGTTACAAATAACTGAAACTGAAATACAAAGACCATGTGAAAGCGAAATGAGAACAGAGGGTGAGTTACTGAAATATGACGAATGGCAGCCAAGTGAGAATTATTGTATTATGCTTTGATTGAGTGACTTACTAAACGATTGGATGAAGACAAATGTATCAGTATTATTCAACCTGCCGCGATAACTATTCAGGAGTCAACAAACTCAGGGGGAGGGGTGGGGGAACTACCAAGTAACCTATTTTTGGGCTCACAAGATCTTTGGTCTCCCTTTTTCCCCTCAAACTCATCTGTCCACACCCTCTACCTTTTCTTTCTCTCTCTCTCTCTTTCCTTTACAGTTAAATACCTCAACGTTGACACAGCGATAATTTACACAATCATTCAAATATCATTTCAGCCCTTCACCAGCCCCACATTTTTGGCCTTGCCGTCCTCCCCCCCCCCCTTTCACTCACACTCTCTCGCCTCGTCGTACCTTCAAACTTGAAATCGCCAGCGCCTCGCGTTGTTTCCGGTCGACGAGCCACAAATAATGACTGGTCACATGATCGGGCGGTTGTAAATCCGCGAATGGTGAATGGAGAGCGCGCGCTATTGTAAACAACACAAAACGTCCTATGCTGTCAAAGTTTTTAGCTACTGAGCGTACAGAGATAGAGAATTCGGATTGTGATATTAAACTCGAGTTCTTTTCTCGCAACATCTTCGTTGATAAGGAAACTTTACTGGTGTTTTATTTCTTCTGCGATTATTGACAGTTGCAGAAGCGTCGTCAGTCGCAGAGTGTAGGACTGCGAAGTAGGAAAAGTAGGACACACTGTGAACTGTGTATGTATCTGTGTGATGGCAAGGTGTGTAGGGACGTTTGTTGTCAGTCGGCTGTGTTCCCTGCCACGCGAGGAAGTAGGATCGCTCATCACCTTCGTCGGCATGGACTGTCACACCTTCGTCGGCATGGGCTGTCACACCTTCGTTTACGTCGCTCAATACGCACCGCCGTAAAAATTTTAGTCATCTGATGATTTTTTTTCGACGGGAAAACCAAAGCCCTCGATTTGTCATCGATGATTGATTCACTAACTGCGGCCAGTTTCTTGGTGGATTTTTGTGTGTCATAACAATATGTATAAGTATAAGGATTGTCAAATTCATACTTGTGTTTACTGTTTACCTACCACGATACTTCATTACAATTAATTGACAATATTATTATTATCATGACATAAGTGTTAAACACTGTTGTGATATACTTTTTCTTTTTATTGAATGTCAGCAGGAGGCACTTGTTTTTATTATAATTAGTCCTTATAATATGTTGTAAATTATAATAAGACACTCTCACTCTCGTTTAAGTTGTACTGATTGTAATTTGTTTTTACTTTTTACAATTGTCTTGTAATACTAGTGATTGGGTGAATTGGTCGTCATAGTCCTGACAATGGACTATTAGATAAACACTACAGTACAGATTTGTTTCAGTGCTAAACTAACAGATTACAAAAAGTTAACACAGACACAGTGTTCAACAGATTCACAGTGCGTCAGTTTAACATTCTTCGGCGGATAATCCCACAGTACTATGTCAGTGTAAAAGTTTCTATCTTGAATGTGTCTCGAGACCTGCCCTGGTTGAACAAGATTGACCGTCCCACGGCTACTCTTGTTTTACCTGTAAAGGATACCAAGTCCCTGAGTGACCAGCGGCCATGGCGGACGAGGAAGGACAGGAGTACGAGATTAAGTTCAGAGAGGATGAGGAGATGGAGTTTTTCATGGAGCTGGCGCTGCACGAGACGGAAAGGTGGATACAGGTGAGTTGACCTTTCAACTTTGAGCTGTGACCAAATGTGGCGTGTGGGGCATAATGCCGTCACTGTCCAATCGCTGAACTTTCAGGTTCTCAGCCCAATGAGCGGAGGGGGTACAGGGGTAAGTGTGCAACGCGTTTGTTGTGCACAAATGTTACTACTTGAAGCAATTGTAGCTGTATTTTTGAGTGGGCACTGGTGTCAATATTTGACTATTCAGATGGACTAGATTTTGGGCCTGTACTAACTATGAAAGATTTTTTGGTATGAGTCGTTCATTAGTAGTACATGATACTCAAGGGGAGGGGGTAGGTGTCTGAGAAAGTACAATCTGTTTGTTTATTGGAGTGGACTGTACTTAACAAAAGATGACCCACAGCATTTTTATGGGTTTAGTTTTACTTGCATTAGTCTCCTAAAATGCGTCTTGACATCTGTGGCTGGTCTGTCCAATGGTTCCATGTCACCTTGTCGTTTTATATTTTGTCTGGTTTAAACAATCTCAATATTTCTCAATATATTTACAAGTAAATTTGGTTTGGTAGCGCCTCCAAGATGTAACAATTTTCGAATACCAACATAATGCCATCCTGTTGACAGAACACTGTCCCATTGACATAATCCCAAACTACTGACAGAACACTGTCCCATTGACATAATCCCAAACTACAGTCGAATCCACTTATCTCGCCAACCCTATTAACTCGACGCTTTTTGGGAAACCCCTAGGCCTTCGATCCACTTATCTTGACCTCGGTTATCTCGCCAACCCTATTATCTCGACGCTTTTCGTGAAACCCGTCGACATAACCGGGTTGGACTGTACTGACATAATCCCAATCTACCGACAGAACGCTGTCCCACTGACAGCATCCCAATCTACCGACAGAACGCTGTCCCACTGACAGAATTCCAAACTACTGACAGAACGCTGTCCCATTGACAGAATTCCAATCTACCGACAGAATGCTGTCCCACTGACAGAATCCCAATCTACCGAGAGAACGATATGCCACTGACAGAATTCCCAACTACTGACAGAACGCTGTCCCACTGACAGAATCCCAATCTACTGACAGAACGCTGTCCCACTGACAGAATTCCATCTTAGTGGAAGAACGCCCATAATTTAATTCTACTAAAACAATGCTCCACCATCGTCAGTGGTTTAGCTTGTAACTCTCTGTCCTAGCAGACTCACTGAAACTCTTGCTTGTTTCTGTAAAGGCAGACGATCTCCTGCTTCTGTCTGACATCTCAGAGTGACATGGTCTCCAAGATTTTGGCCACCACGCCCCCCCCCCACATCCATCAATAACATATTCCACCCACCCACACCTTGTTATGTGTTGTTAAATTTATTGAATTTATCGCTAGTGCAAGAACTTGCCCTCATATCAACCTCAGGGGATGTTCGCGAACACCTCTTTGTCAATTCGCAAACACTCCTCCTCACCCCCTTCCCATCAGCACCACTCGTACAAGTGTTCATTGTATTCATCAAAAACTCCTCGATCCTTGTTTAAATTAAAGACACGTTACCGTATAAAAAAAACAAAAAAAAAAAATCTTCTAGTCCCATTTCCGGAGAACTGAGCCAACGAGTGGCGATAGTGTGGCCGAACTGCCGAACCATGAGGCTACCACGAGGGTCACTTTGCTAGTTACACAAATCACTTGTTGATCTTGCTAAAAACCGCTGACCACACACACATACACACACACACACACCACTCCTCTCGGTTTCGCATCTCGTGAATACTGGTAGAAAAGTTCGGTCGCTAATCTGATATCAAACAAAGCAAACATCGCAAAGTCACTGTCGCCAAACATTTTATTTGTCAGCTTTGGTTGGAGTAATATCAAGTGGGTGCTGTAATAAATAAAGAAGTAATGATACATTTTTTAAAAGAAAGTGAAATGGGGAATTGGTTCATTGCGATAACACAAAAATTATCTAGCATTTACTATACTGTGAAATATTTTAAAATCGTTTTTTGTTAAATAATTATTGTTTAATTTATGTTTTTGGGTTGTAAAGCTTATTAAATAATTTAAACATAATTTCATGAGCGTTAGTGTTAGTTAACCCGGTTATAGATAAAATTCACTGCGGAATTTAATCTGATCATGACTTACATGCGCGGCAGATAAGTTGTATCAGAAGTTGTATCAGAAGTTGGTTGATACCTGTCCGGAGTTATCTCAGCTTATGTCAACATTCCAGGCGCGTTATTGTTTGTCAAGGGGAGCTAATTATAGCCGGCCATCTTGTGATGGGAACCTACTCGGCAACTCGGCTTGTACTTGTATAGTCGTTATTGGACCGTGATCACTGGGTGCAGGCCATCGGCGGTGTTTGGTTTAAGTGCGTGTTTGGCGGGGGTGGTGGGGGGGAGAGAAGCCAGAGTTAGGACATGTCGTCCACCAACCCCGGCATTCGGTCGGAATCACGATCGTCGGTACGAGCTCAGAGTCGGAAACAAACTCTCGAACCAAAGTTTGTGTTGATGTTTGGGAACACGGCTTTCAGGTCACTGGCTGACTCGGGATTAATGGCTGACTTGGGACCATTGGCTGACGGGTACCATTGGCTGACTTGGGACCATTGGCTGACGGGTACCATTGGCTGACTTGGGACCATTGGCTGACGGGACTACTGGCTTACTAGGGACCATTGGCTGACTCGGGACCATTGGCTGACGGGACTACTGGCTTACTAGGGACCATTGGCTGACTCGGGACTACTGGCTGACTCGGGACTACTGGCTGACTCGGGACTAATGGCTGACGGGACCATTGGCTGACGGGTACCATTGGCTGACTTGGGACCATTGGCTGACTATGGACCATTGGCTGACTTGGGACCATTGGCTAACGGGACCACTGGCTGACTATGGACCATTGGCTGACTTGGGACCATTGGCTGACTTGGGACCATTGGCTAACCGGACCAATGGCTGACTTGGGACCTTTGGCTGACTTGGGACCATTGGCTAACGGGACCACTGGCTGACTATGGACCATTGGCTAACGGGACCACTGGCTGACTATGGACCATTGGCTGACTTGGGACCATTGGCTGACTTGGGATCATTGGCTGATTATGGACCATTGGCTAACGGGACCATTGGCTGACTTGGGACCATTGGCTGACTATGGACCATTGGCTGACTTGGGACCACTGGCTGACTATGGACCATTGGCTGACTTGGGACCACTGGCTGACTATAGACCATTGGCTAACTTGGGACGACTGGCTGACTATGGACCATTGGCTGACTTGGGACCACTGGCTGACTATGGACCATTGGCTAACGGGACCACTGGCTGACTATGGACCATTGGCTGACTTGGGACGACTGGCTGACTATGGACCATTGGCTGACTTGGGACCACTGGCTGACTATGGACCATTGGCTGACTTGGGACCATTGGCTAACGGGACCACTGGCTAACGGGACCACTGGCTGACTATGGACCATTGGCTAACGGGACCACTGGCTGACTATGGACCATTGGCTGACTTGGGACCATTGGCT
>MUZC01000905.1:146434-166585 GCA_002072015.1 Radix auricularia
GGGACCACTGGCTGACTATGGACCATTGGCTGACTTGGAACCACTGGCTGACTATGGACCATTGGCTGACGGGACCACTGGCTGACTCGGGACTACTGACTGACTCGGTACTACTGACTGACTCGGGACCATTGGCTGACGGGACCACTGGCTGACTCGGGACTACTGACTGACTCGGGATCACTGGCTGACTTGGGACCACTGGCTGACTTGGGACCACTGACTGACTTGGAACCACTGGCTGACTTGGGAGAACTGGCTGACTCGGGACCATTGGCTGACGGGACCATTGGCTGACTCGGGACTACTGACTGACTCGGGACCACTGGCTGACTTGGGACCACTGGCTGACTTGGGACCACTGGCTGACTCGGGACTACTGACTGACTCGGGACCACTGGCTGACTCGGGACCATTGGCTGACGGGACCACTGGCTGACTCGGGACTACTGACTGACTCGGGACCACTGGCTGACTCGGGACCATTGGCTGATTCGGGACCACTGGCTGGTGGCTAATAATTTGAAGACGCCACGGTGGTTTGTAGCTCGTTTGTTGACGCTGCGCTTGGTACCCAGGATCTTCAGTGCCGATCCGTCACTCCTTTTTTTAAGTCTCGTGATGCCGGTGGGGGGTGGTCACCAAGTCATGGTGCTGGTCAGTGGGAGATCGTTAATGAGCCAGAAAGGTAGTGGGGCGTCACAATGTTCAACATGCTGTCACAATGTTTACCATGCTGTCACCATGTTCAACATGCTGCCACAATCCATACCATCGCCATCTGTGGCACTACAGCATATCTTGTTACCTTCCTACCATCGAAGTTAGGCCGTGGCTACACCGAAGCCGGAATTCAACACTGCAGTATACCACAGGCGCGATTGGAAAAAAATATTTTGACGATGGCTGCACCCTTGGCGGATTAAGGGAGGAGGCTGAAAGGGCTATAACCAGGGGCCCTGTGCAGTCTTAATCCACCCTGCCTGCACCGCTCGAAATATTTTTATCTGGACGGCTTTTGCGTTTAGCAATAGTAGACATGTACTCTATGTTATGGCATTTCTTACAAGATACTTATACGTCGGTGTCGAATTCCGACTCCAGTGTAGCCGCTGTATCGTTCTTTCTCTCTCCCCCCCTCTCCCCCCCTCTCTCTCTCTCACTCTCTCACCCTCTCTCTGAGAAAATGAAAACAATGAACTTAAGAAAAATAAATGTATAAAAAAAAGTGGAGAAAAAATAAGTTAACATTTAACAAAAAAGTGTTTCTAAGCAAGTCTGATTCATATTATTTAAAGCCAGCCGCCAGCAATATAGCTTACCTTAAGTAAGCAAGTTAATCAATTTCTTCACCGATTGACTGAGATATCTAAGCGCGGATACAGTCGTCTATTGGACTAGTGGTGTATCTCTTCAGTCTTCATAATGTCATCTACAGAATTGGCTCGTGCTGGGGTGTGAGCATTGGCTTCATGTCGCGGGCATGGTCACGACGGCCTGTCCGTTTGAACGTCTGCTTGGCTTAAAGCTTCCGTTGGACCTGGAGAATAATAGTTAATTGTGTGTCACAATCTTAAACATCCACCGCCTCCCCACCAGGATATCCGCCTTTACTATCTGAATTCTGACATGACAATCAATTTATTTGTATAACAAAATGGCTTCCGTTAGCATCTCTTATAAAATATTCTTAGTTGCCAAAGTAGCCACTCGTGACATATTTACGTGTACTGTCTTATAGCCCGCGTCAGTACATACAACTACACATATCATTGTCAATGAGACACTGCATACATCACTGTCACTACATACAGCCATATATACACCTACTCATATCAGTGTCACTACATTCAGCTAAACGTACACCTACTCATATCAGTATCAATACATAGAGCCATACATACTCCTAACTCATATCACTGTCAAAACATAATCATTTATACACCTCATCACTGTCAAAACGTATACCTACTCATGTCACTTTGAACACATACAACTGCATATATCACCCTCGAGTATGGGTATGACTGCTCTAATCAGGAAGTACACATCGCTGACCACATGAATTCAACTTTGACCAGACGAAGTCATCATAAATTGGATGAAGACATTATTTATTAGACAAGTAAGTCATTGCCCAGAAGATGGCATTGTCCAGACGAACTCGTCATTGACCAGATGAAGAGATCATTGACAAAACGAAGACGGCATTGTCATAGTCCAGCCAGACGAAGACGTCATTGCTCAGGTGAAGACGTCATTGTCCAGACGAAGACGTCATTGTTCAGATGATGACGTCATTGTTCAGATGATGACGTCATTGTTCAGATGATGACGTCATTGTCCAGATGATGACGCCATTGTTCAGATGATGACGCCATTGTTCAGATGATGACGCCATTGTTCAGATGATGACGCCATTGTTCAGATGATGACGCCATTGCCCAGATTAAGACGTCATGTCCAGATGAAGACGTCATTGTTAGAATTAAGACGTCATTGTCCAAATGAAGATATAAATTGACCAGTCGAAGACGTCATTGGCCAGACGAAGATATAATTAACCAGACGAAGACATCATTGACTAGATTAAGACGTCATTGATGAGATGAAGAGAGCATTGTCCAGACCTAAATATGCTCCGCCGGGTCATATCCGTCAGTTTGGATACACAATAACAATATTTATTGTTCGTATTTCCCACCAATAAAATGTTAATTTTTAATTCCAACACGTTGACATGCCTGAGCCTAGGTCTGAGTGAAGGACACTCAGCAAGGCTTTTACTGTCTATTGTGGATTTAGGGGGTCTGAGTGGGCTAAAGCCAGGGGCCCCCGACGTTTTGGGGGCCCCCAAACTTTTTATATCTAATACATAATCGTCTTAAGTATGCGTGTGTCTCCCCGTCCAAAGGCGCGCGAAAAGGTGCTCGAAAGGCGCGCAAAAAAGGCGCGCAAAATTAGTATAAATAAGTTAAAAATGTTCCCCGTAAAAAAAAATTATATGGCGTCATTTTTTTTTTAGCCCAGAACGTCAATTACCGAAACAACGCATAAACCTGTGACGTCAGCATTTGTATACACACAAACACACATTTGTGTTGAGTCTAACATCGGCCACCAGCCTGTGCGTGTTTGTCTCCGTTATAATACTTATAAATCATGATGTAAGTCATCACCAACCGGTTGATGTCGGTGTGTCGGTCTTCGGTTCTTGACCAAATGCCAACTGCATTGCTGCGCCGCATTCAAGGTATGACACCTTTCTCCTACGCCTGTACCCATCGTCAATGTCACGTTCGCATTGCTTTATTATTTCTTATTCTACTCCACAAATTTACAAACCTTCGCGTGTTGCCACGAGACAACTATGCCTCGAAAAAAGAACATTCGATGAAGCCGAAATTGCCGATAGATAACGCCGCAGAAACGAACATACAAGGAATCGAAGAAGAACAGAAACACGAGGAGGCATCCCGGCGACGAGAAACGCGAAACCAACAAGATCGCATTCGAAGAGCAAGTGAAACCGACGAACAACGGTCCCGTAGACGGGAAGTAGCAGCCACTAATAAACGACGTCGGTCAGCTACACTCCGGGAAGTACCTGCACCTCATCTGGATGGAGCCTCCGGAAGTGACTTCATGAATGACAACGTCCAGCAATATTTCTGGGGCAATTTACAATTGCTGTGCACATTCTGCGGTGCCAAACATTTTCCTGGCGAACATCCTGCGGACAAATTATTTACCACGTGCTGCCAGAGAGGAAAAGTGACGCAAGATCCCATCCGCATATCACCTTTACCGAGGACGCTCATGACGGGGGAAAACGAGCACTCCCAAAACTTCATGGACAACATCAGGTCTATTAATAGCGCCTTAGCCTTTGAGCCAATGGGTGCTAAAGTCGCTCCTCCTCCCGGATACGGGCCCTACTGCTTTCGCATCTACGGACAGATTTACCACAGATCTGGGGCTCTGCATCCTGACGATGATGATCGTCGTCAATTTGCTCAGCTGCATATGCTTGATCCTGATGAAGCTTCGGAACAAAGGATGCAAATGCTACCTAACTCTACATGCAACCGCGATCTCATGGCGCTCCTGAGCTCATTCATGACCGACAACAATCCATTTACAGATGCATGCAAAATGTTGTGTGAAGTGGAACAAGAATGTCTGGCGGAAGCAGCTTTACGGAACACACTACCTACAACTGTGTCACTGGCCATCATTCATGATAGAAACGATGACCAAAGGCGTTACAATGCTGAACGGTCCAATGAAGTGGCTTTCGTCTTCCAAAATGCGGATGGAGAACCTCCTCTTGAACGGGACATCATAATACACTGCAAAACAATTTCACACGCAAGTAAAACACAAAGAATCAGCATTCTCGACCCCAACTTGGATCCCATGGTCTACCCTGTGTTATTCCCGTATGGGGAACAAAGCTGGACACCAGATATTAAAATTCAATATAATCCTACGAGTATAAGAAGCTTGCGTCGGCCATCACCCACGAATCCCAGAACAAGAGTCACTCAAATGCTGTATTACGGCTACCGATTTGCCATCAGAGACGAATTTAATCCTTTCCTGAGTGCTGGAAAACTCACCCTCCAATATTTTGTGGATAGCTACATCAAAACGGAGGGAAACAGACTCAATTTTGTGCGATAAAATCAGTCAAATCTAAGGGTAGAAAAGTACACTGGCTTGATGGATTTCTTGCAAACTGAAGCGAGACAACAAGGCCTTATGCCAGGCCAACCACTAATACTTCCTTCATCCTTCCAGGGAAGCCCCAGGAACATGCTCTACTGTTCAAATGGGGCAGATGGTCATAAACAAGGGAAACTGCTCCACGACGGCTTTACCTACTACACTAAAAATGTGGTGTACAAGGAAATCTTTCATATTTAGCTGTTCATATCGTATTGTGTTCATGGCAATAAAAGATAAAAGTTCTTTTCTATTTCAGTATTTCGTACATCTCTTTGTTATTTATTTTCATATCGTATTGTGTTCATGGCAATATAGGCCAAATGTTCTTTTCTATTACAGTATTTCATACATTTCTTTGTTATTTCTGTTCATATCGTAATCTTTTCATGGCAATAAAGGCCACGTGGTTTTTTCTATTGCAGTATTTGGTAATATCTTTGTTATCCCTTCTGTGGGATTTCGTTCTGCCAGCTTCAGCAGGCTTTTGAACTAGTTTTATAATAAAAGTATACAATTGTTTGCACGAACCCTTGAAAATATAATAAATTAAATAAATTAATAAATATTATCTATACAACTGATCACGATTCAGTCTTAATAATCGAAAAAAACTTGATTTAATTGGCTCAGTTAGAGAAACATAGTATTAATTATAGTTTATATTTTTAAAATTTCTCATGTTTCACAAGCTCCGCTGGCCGTGTGGAGAGAGCACAGGCGGTGTCGGGTTCCATTCCAGCAGTGGAAAATTAAAATTTTCTTTTCACACTCAACATACCGCAGACACTTCAAACAGTTATTTCTTCGTGTTCGTTTATTTTCTTCTTCTCATTGTTAATATTTAGTTACAGTCATATATTAGCTGTTAACAATCATTTTCTTATAAGGGACGCTTGCTGGATAGGGCCCCTGTTTGATCGCAGCCCGGGGCCCCGTGCAGTCTTAATCTGCCCCTGACTTATGTGAATGAAGCTAACGATTCTGACGTCCAACTTTTCGTTAATATTAAAGGCCAGTAAATAAAAGGGCCACAACTCGCAGGGTGTGTCATTAACAAATACGCATCGCATTATTTGCTGCCCCTGACATTCCACTTGGCAACTTCAAAGGTTTAATCGGAAATAGGAGCCAAAGCCCAAAAAGGCAGGGAAATAACAGGGATCTAAACGACTTCAAATGTTGTCGAGACAAAGAGGTTATTACCAAGTGGTTTTTTTAAATCAGGAGAGGCATATCGCGTTGTTGGAGAGGGGAGTGCGATTACAGAGAAAATCTCCTTCAACAACCCATTGGCATTGTGTGTCTGTGTAGCCAATGAGGGTACACGTGTGAGATAAGCACACAACAGTAGGGGTCATGACCCCTGGAGAAGGCGCAGGCGGAGTGAAATGTCAAACGCGATTACAATGCTCTCTACTCGGTGTTCGCATGGGGCGCTCCGAGAAAAAGTCTTTTTGTGTCTCTACCAGGTGTGTAAGCGGGTGGGGGATGGGGCGGGCTGATTGTTGTCAACGTGTGCTTACAACTTACAGTAATAGAAGAACTGGGCCATTTTGTGTTCTTTGTGGTAAAGGCTGAACAGATGTGAGTATCAGACTGACCAGTGCTTCTCAAACTTTACAGAATGGCGGAGCGGGAGGAATTTTTCCATTGCTCCAGGGACAGGTGCACTACTTAACATGCACTGACATGGCAGCCAATATTAATCTTTTTTTTTTTCATTTTGCGTGCTCATTGCACACACAAAAAAACAAAACAAAAAAACAAACAAACAAAAAAACAACAACCCGACATATCATCGGACATTTCTTGAAAAGAGACCCCCCTCCCCCCCCCCTCGCAGTGAAATGGTATATGTGTCTCATGTTTAAACCTTATAGTTATAGCCCTGATCCTCCAAAACATTGCAGTGACTAACAATTAACAACACGTCAGAATCCAATTCACCCAAAGAAACGACGACACTAAATAGAAAATCTTGAATTCAGTTCAGTGGACTCACAAGAAGTTGTGTACCAAGTTGTTTTTTTAAACGTAACAACAACCAAAGATACAAACAATACATCTCATCCGGTAATTAAAAATATCAGCATCTTAATGAACATCAAGACAACACCCCCCCCCCCCCCACACACAACAAAAAAACAAACAAACAACAACTGCTAACGCTAATGCTGACTGTTGGTGATGGTGATTTTGGTTCAAAGTTGAGAACAAGTAGAAGTGGTGGTATCACACCCCCTCCTGCCTCCCCTTACCCCCACACATACAAACACCCCGGGTATGGATTGACGGACCGTGTTGTCTTCGAACAATTGTTTTAACCACATCTGTTGGTCTCCCTTGTCAGATAACGGCATGTGTTTGTGTGTGTGTGTGTGTGTTGGGGGGGGGGTTGCTGGCCTGTTCTTGATTATATTCACCAGCAGCCGACGCGGTACATTCCTGCTTGCAAACAATAACTGCCTCAAACAGATGCCATTTAATGCCCAACATTTGCGCGCGGTGATAAAAAAAAACAATTGGCATGCACGGTGCTTATGTGGCCTTAGTATTAACGTGAACAACGCTCGAACATTTCAAACCAAAAGCGGGAATTGATCCTGACAATTGTAGTTTGGAAAAACATCTTATATAATACAATGGAAGTCACTAGATCAATCGAATTTGGTTACTTAAACTGGACTGAATTGTAAATACTTGAGAAAAAAAACCTTTGGTAAAAAATATTTCCTGAGTCATCGACCATAGTCTTCCTGAACAAGAGAGCGTAAAATTTCACACTTTCATAATTTAAATACCAATCGTTGTTTGGGTGCTCCGCATGGGTGACTTAAATTACCGTTAAAGTAGGAAAAATAACTTAAGATGGCCCATTGTCAAACTTACATATATTTCTTGAGTAGCGTGTCCGCCGTGGATTTTTAAAAATACTTTTTGGGAGGACGGAAGCGAGAGAGAGAGAGAGAGAGAGAGGGGGAGGGAGGGGGTAAAGGGATTTTGGTCCGTGGCCTAAACGAACATGGGCCATATCAGTTTTAATTTTTTTTAAAAATCGTTTTGTGCGGGTGGAAGGCATGGAACCTACACGTACCCAGCTTTCTGGTGCCCAAATGTTTCTGGCGTCGGTGTTGTGTCAAGCGTAAACAACTGTAAGACACCAACATGCAGCGTACGAGTGTTTGCAGCCAAGTGTCAATGGTTCACGCCCCTTCATTCTCGCCAGGGACGTTTATTTCCATCTTGAGCCCAAGTCGTACCACCGGTAGGAAGGGGCCACTACTTGCGACCTACGCACGGTGTACGTACATGCAATGCATGCTGAGGACCAGAGCATGTTGCCGTGTAATGGCAGAATGACGTCAGGTGTGTTTAGCAAGTTTACATAAGGAGCCAGCAACATCAACAACACGCGATAAACACGACCCCACGTGTGACTTTCGGCGGCCGTGAATCATGACGTCAGAGATACAAAAATGGGAACACGCGACGACCTCCCCCTCTTTGAAAATTATTATTAATTATTTACGGGCGCGGTGGTCTAGCGATAGCGCGCTGGACTGTCGAACCGAGGCAAAGGAGAGCCACGGGCTAGAGCCTCGGCACTGGCAAGGCCCCCCCCGGGGCATTGTGCTAGCCACACACTATCCCTTGCTTGTTAGTGCTCGCTCAGGGAAACTTGTGAACGCTACTTCACTTAACCCATAATCCGTCATGGTTGTTATTATCAATTATTTCCATATTGTTCTCACTATTCGCAGAAAAAATAAATCTTTTTATCGGGAGGATCTTTATTTTGTCACCCAGTCAGCTTTAATTAACCGTGTTTTTCAAACGCCATTCCTCCTAATCCGTTCACGTGAACACAGAGAGTAAGATGAGGTTAAAACACCGATACTTGACCTGTCGTTTAAAACCGGGTTTCGTTCAACCTGACCGCCGAATTGAATTTGATAATCCTGCATACCAGCGCGATTAGCGGCGATGGAGGTCAAAGGTCACAATTGTTTCGCCAACAACCGACCAAACCTGTATCAACTGACCAAACCTGTATCAACTGACCAAACCCGTATCAACCGACCAAACCCGTATCAACCGACCAAACCTGTATCAAATGACCAAACCTGTATCAACCGACCAAACCTGTATCAACCGATGGTTTTGTTTGTCTCCAACGACGCACAGCACCAGTTTCATTGTTAACGTACGACATGTGTTTTTCTTCATGCGCTGCGTACGTTTCTGTTGGAAGGGCTCTCGTCTCCTCTATTGTTTCCATACGTTTCTAGCTCTGGTCTGTTCCCAGTTACCGCTAGGGGCCTGCACGTCATGTAGCTGGTTCTCATACCTGCGATAAGGTTTCAAGATGGGTGATACTGCAACCAGTCAGGGTAGACAAAGTGTTTTATAAAGAGAGAATATCAATCTTCCATCCATCAATCTTCCATCCATTCAATCTTCCATCCATTCAATCTTCCATCCATTCAATCTTCCATCCATTCAATCTTCCATCCATTCAATCTTCCACAAATCATTCTTCCACCATTCATTCTTCCGACTTATGTTGTTTTAGCAAGTGTCTACTAACACCGAAACTTACTAGTTGCCCTGAGCAGTGTGAGTTTCCATTAACCTCATGAGTTTCTTAATGCTCACGATTTCCCCAACTTCGGCACATCAATCTCTTGTAGTTATTCATAACTTCACAATTACGCCGATATATTCAGCCCCCCTCCCCCATATCAAACCACATTATTTAGGAAGAAATAATTGGAATTATGTGATCTCTATGCGTTGCGGCTCAATGCTGTTAAGGTTGTGGGATACAGCTTATGGTAAGTGAAATATCAAAGAGAACATATATCTTTCTTACAGTTTATTGACATTTCTTCCCTACTATCTTTTGTATCTCAGAAAGTACTCCCCAGTGTCCCCACCCCCATATGTCAATATAACTGATGGAGAGAGAGAGAGAGAGAGAGAAAGGTAGGGGGTCCAGAGTTCAAAGTCATCCCGGGCCCCCACTTAGGGGGGCCCCAAGGAGTGTTCGAAAGAAAAGACATTAAATATTGCGCCACTGCCATGTATGCAGGGCCCCCTTAAAAGGCCAAGCCCCCGGGCCCCCATATCCCTTCAAATTTCTAGCTACGCCACTGGAGAGAGAGAGAGACAGAGAGAGAGAGAGAGAGAGAGAGAGAGAGAGAGAGAGAGAGAGAGAGAGAGAGATTCAAGTTGTGACGTCTTGGAGCACACTTCATTTCACGCATGACAACTTTTTATATCTATGTTCCAATTCAAACGTGAAAATGGGTCTAAACTCGCTTGAGTGCCGCTTGTGGTATCGATGTTTGATGTCTACCCCGTGATGCGGCGCAGTGTACTGTTTGTACCAACTTATCACTGTGTCATCTATTGTACACACAGAAATGTACTCGGCAACACGGTCGATTTTTCACCCCCTCCCCACTCTCCCGTCACAAAATTTTAGACCCCTCCAATCCAATATGACGTCGCAAAAATGTCCCCCTACCCTATGGAGGCCATTTTTTTAATTGGAAAATTTTCTTGTTTAAAATCACCTTTTTGTCATATATGTTTGAGTATGTATTTAGTTTAAGGCTGCACTCGAACATCGTAACACGCGGGATGCCCATGTAAAACGTCTTTAAATAAATTGCAAACAATCTAAGAATCTAATTGAAACTTTTTTTAAAAAAAGGTACGCGTTTTTGATGTGACGTCACGTTTCTTAAACAGCCACTCTCTTTCCACACACTTTGTCACAAATGGTCGACCCCCTCCTCCCTCTAGGTGTGTGACGTCATTTATGGACGTCCCTTTGTGATGTGACGTCATAGTGGAGGGGGGTCAAAGTTTTTGTATTGAAGTGTAGCGAGGCGGGAGGGGGTATAAATCGGCCTAAATCGCGTGACGTCATTCATATAATATCGTGTTTTGCATATTTAAATTATTGAAGAAATAGAAAATAAAACATTGAAATTTTATTGTCATTAAAATAGAGCAACATTATACAAGCGGTGGGCTAAAGAGAAACTTCTACCCATTTCAAAAAATGGAAATATAAATCTGACGGATACATTTTAGTAATTTGTGAACGTTAGGTCTGAATCAAATGTTAATTACTTCCAAATAATTAAAAGTTCAGAATTTAGTTAGCATTAATTTACAAAACATTATTGCCTATCAGTCTTGACTCAGTCGGTCTCGAAGGTCGTTTGCAGTCTGAGCGGTTTACGTTAATAGGCTTAGTATTATGCAAATTACTTTTTTTGTGCGTACGTACACATTCAGTCGAGCCCCCCTCCCCCGGTACGAATCCGCACTCAAAAAAACCGTTAATTTAAGACGCCCTCCCCCTCCTTGCGTACGTAATATATGTATTGCCCACTATTGAATATCTTAAGGTGAAATTAAGTCAACGAGTAGGGAATATAGTAACCAGTCTTATAGCCTGCGAGAAATTAAACAAATAATTCAAGTTTTAAAGAAAAGAGTTCACAATTTTTGTTCTAAGGAAGAGAAAAGTGATATATGAAGGGAAATAGCGAATGTATTTATTTAGGGCTGTTATCGATTAATTTAAATTTAATCGTTAACTTTTGAAAAATTACCGAATAATTAATCGATAAATTTGATTAAGCTAAAAATAAGATGTATGACGTCATTTAACTGAAAATTTCAAAGGAAGTAAGAAAAACACGCAATTAATATTTTTAAAATTTAAATATAAGAGCTTATTTTAAAGTTTACACTTACAAAATCTTTTTTTTTTATGGAGAAGTTTGTACGTATAAAAAGCAAACTATTATTAATTATTAACAATTAATCTTTTATTAATAAATCGGAAAAATTATTTTTAAACAACCTCTTCAATTTAATCGTTATTTTATCGATTAAAATAATTTTAATCGATAATTTTTTTATCGATTAATCGAGAAATTAATCGATAATTTCCGCAGCCGTATTTTATTTACATTTTAGAAACTATTTTCTATATTCATTTTTAAAAATAAAAACTGGTTATTCATTACTGCCAATAAATTTCCCCTTTAATTTGAGTATTTCTTTAACCTTTCGCATAATTATTTAAATATGCAACAATACTTACAATCAGGGGCGGACTGCAGCTGGAAAGCGGCCCGGGCAACATTTACAGAACGGCCCTTCTCACGAAAATTGGCCTGCGGTAGCAACTGAATAGGACAAAATAGGCTGACCTGGCATTACCCAAATGCCCGACTGGTCAGTCCACTACTGCTTACAGTGACCATGCAATAGATAGTTTCAGTCTTTGACCAAGTTGCTGAGATCGCTCGCCAAATAATTATTTATATAAATAAAGTCAAGAGTTCGTGAATATATAAAACTTCTTTTTTAAAAACGGATGTGAGGATGAAAGAAAAATAATTCTCAAACATTTTTTAACTGGTCTTTAAAAAGCTGACATTTTTTGCATTAGTCCCCTGCGCGTGAAGAGGTGTTTTAAAGATTACTGAATGAGATTTAAAAAAAAGAAACACAAAAAAAAAAACAAAAAACAAACAAACAAACAAACAAAAACGACAACTCAGGATTAAGAACTGTTGTTGACCTGAGGTCATTTAATCGGTACAAACACACGAGTGAGACGGGGATGGACATTGCAAAATTAATTATAGTAAATTATAGACTTAGGCTCTTAATATTGTTGAGCCAATTTTGTGGAAGATGTTGCTCATTATGTTGTTGAGGCATAACTTACTATTATGACCAGTGAGGTGGATGGACATGCTATTGGGCAGGTGTCTCAGGGGACAACCCGGGCCTACAACTACAATGGTTGCTTTTTTTCCGCTGATGTATGGTGCGAGGGATGAGCAAATAACTCTGGCAAACACGGACACGGGGGCTAACAGCAGTGGTCTCCTCCTACAAGGATTGTTCAGGATAAGCCCCAGTCCCACAGTCGTAGCTATGGATGTGGGCAAGTGGGAGAACATGAAGTCGGTGTGACAATGGAAGGCAGAATATCACATACTGTCAATGTAACACGAAGTGAGAGAACTTAATGGCGGTGTAACAATATACGAGACAGCATCTAGTTCATGTAACAATAGAAGCAAGAACTTAATGGCGGTGTAACAATATACGAGACAGCATAAAGTTCATGTAACAATAGAAGCGAGAACTTAATGGCGGTGTAACAATATAACAATATACGAGACAGCATAAAGTTCATGTAACAATAGAAGCGAGAACTTAATGGCGGTGTAACAATATATGAGACAGCATAAAGTTCATGTAACAATAGAAGCGAGAACTTAATGGCGGTGTAACAATATATGAGACAGCATAAAGTTCATATAACAATAGAAGCGAGAACTTAATGGAGGTGTAACAATATACGAGACAGTATAAAGTTCATGTAACAATAGATGCAAGAACTTAATGGAGGTGTAACAATATATGAGACAGTATAAAGTTCATGTAACAATAGATGCAAGAACTTAATGGAGGTGTAACAATATACGAGACAGCAACTAGTTCATGTAACAATAGATGCGAGAACTTAATGTCAATAAAACAATAGACGAGATAACATAATGTTAATGTAGGAATAGATTTGGGAACGTAATGTCAATGCATCAATGGAAGATACTATCAGTTAACCATATATGAGAAGAGAAAATATCACTGTAACAAAGAGGAGCAAAGTTTTAATGTAATAATTAAACCGGAAACAGGAGTTTGATATGACAATGTACCGTATCGTAGGGAAGTGATTTCCATGTAGCAATAGTCGCGCACCTTTCTAAATCAAACGTTGGCGATGTTGTGGTCAAAATGATTTTGGGGGTCAAGGCAATGTTGGGGTCAAGACAATATTGCGGTCAAGGCAATGTTGGGGTCAAGACAATATTGCGGTCAAGGCAATGTTGGGGTCAATGATTGTGACATTACTCGTCTACAGAAATATTCTCTGACATGTGTAAGAAACTACATTCGTGACACATTAGTCCATGCAGGATAGAGATGCACAGAGATCTCTTGTATTGTAGGCGGGTTAGGGGTAAAGTGGGTGGAGGATTTTGAGTCGGGGAGAAATAGTCATGGGTGAAACAAACATCAGAATAAACAAAAGACCAATTTGAACATCAAAACATGTCAGTCCTGTGACGTATAAAATGGGTGTGTAGGGAAACTTCTCTATTTTATGGACATTTAATCTCCCGGAATGCATCGGGCGAAACGGATGGTCATCATTACAGGTCACGTGATCAGGGGGATCATCTGGCCCTGTCATGTCAAGGGACATAACCTCGCCGTGGTGTCTTGTCTAGGCCGAGATGTAAGGGAGATAAACCAAGGGCCGTGGGGATTCACTGTCTTCGCTTACACGGAGATGCACAACGTCAAGTCGTCGGGAACATTAGAGACTTGGGCAGCGGCGTGAGATACAGCGATAGGGGCATCTACTGTCGGATATAATCGACTACTGTGAAGTACTGTGCGTGTACTTGCTTTGGGGGGGGGGGGTGGGGTTGGACGGGGTTACATGACATTTGCAATCGCAAGAATGGACTGGTGAACATTCCTCGCCCAAGTGGCATAACTGCGACAATCACGGCAAGTCGAGCGGTAGTGAAGAGTTTTTATCTGCTTGTTGTCTGGAGTTACCTCACCTCTGCTTTCATGTTAATATGTGACTGCCTGCGATGCGTTGATTGGGGAAAGTACTGATGCTAGAATAAGGTTGTAATATTGTGCTTGAATGGCCTGCCTTAAAACACACTGTCCAATGTTTGCGATGAGTAGATAAAGGTATATCATAGTTGTGAATATACTTTAGACACTTTTTACTATCTCATAATTTAATCTCTTTGAAAAAACAGACGAAGTCGTGAAGCCGGAGGCTCCAAAGCACATCACTTCTCTTTGCGGACCCATTGCTAGCAATTTACGGGCCACGAAGCGGCACATTGGGAAGTTTTAAAAAATCTTCTTGATATCGCCCCCACCCATAAAACCTTCCGTAGACGGGGGTGGGGTGGTGGGGGTGAAAGCAGCCTCAATATGAAACGCCCGGTCCTGTGGGCGGTATCCCAGCCCCCCTTTTTATATTGGAGCATCCCGCACCACCCAACGGAACTTTCTAGGAATGGAGCTCCAGGTAATTGACGTCCATAACGATGACTCAATCATATACACAATCATATTCAACAACCAACGTTTCCGTTCTCATTGGCATTGGTGACGGACAATATCCAAGAATCTTTTGATCTCAAATACGATAAACTACCAATTTATGACACAGAACCGTTATTTAAATACAGAACTTGTATAAGTTTAACTAAAGAAGTTCATGTATTGAAAAATATATTCTCATTGACTAAGCACACGAAATCATGCAAGCGTTTAAACTTATAATAAAAACCCATGAAAATACTCCACCAGATGTCAAGGAATGCCACCGACCAAATATGTCAGGTGCGAGATGAGATGATGAGGCGATGTTCATTAAAACTTTCTAGACTCGCCCTGTGTTGACTAGGTCAACCTTCAGCAACAATGAACGCCGTTGTCATGCTTTCGGGCGTCGGGAAATATCTGGCCCGTTCATCCACACTCCTCATATTGTCCTGATCGCTTCTATATCGGGTTGTGGCGCTTTTTTGGATTGGAATCTGTGGAGGGTAAACAAAATGCCAAGAATGTTGGCCTGTAGTCTGTCAAGATTTTTTAAAAAAAAAAAGTCCCTTTTATCATTAATAAATTGTCTGCGCTGCATTCCGCTGAGGAAGGTTGCATTAGCAAACGGGTTTTTAACACAGTGTTCGTGTAAATTTAATGTTTTCGTCTTCTAAAATCAGACAACCTCTACATTGTTTCACCAGGCTACTACAAGTTGAAGCAAAATTTAAAAAAAATAAAATTAATAAATTTGTCAGTCAAACGAAGCGGTGAATGTCTGACTGAATTACTGTCTGAATGACTTCAAGTCTGACTGAATGACTGTCTGAATGACTTCAAGTCTGACTGAATAATTGGGAAAAAAAGCTTGATTTAAGGTCTTTTGGACTCTTTGTATTAGATCCATGTCAACTTAGTAGAAGTCCAATAATTTATTTGAAGCTCACCGTCAACATCGCTTAACACCACAGGGAGGTCTGTATCCTCCGTTCCTATCTAACTGTCTTGTCTTGACGTTGCCATGTTTCATCTCAAGGTGCTTAACTCTTGTTGTTTCATGATCTCTTCACTCTTGGCATTAGATTCAGAAAAAAGAGAGCACTTTCAAAAAAAGAAACATAATATCATTTTTTTCCTTTATTTTTTATTGTAACCCCTCGGGTTGAGTTGAGATTTGTCCACTTCATTCTGCAACAACATGGATTAAATATCGAGGATCATGGTTTTATTGCCAGAGAGATGATTTTTAATTTCTTTTTTTTAAAATTATTGTGAATTTTCCTCCTTTCAGTTCTTTCCCCTAGAAGTCACCCACCTTACAATCATCTTGAAAACAAAGATCGAAAGATTCGATTGAAGGACTCAATGTAAATAGTCTTCAGTCGTTGGCACATTTAGAAAAGAGTTGAATTAATGATACCAGCCACGAGAGGTTCTTATATATTTACATTTTCTATCAATGAACTCTTTACACAGCCCTCGTGGGAAAGTCACTAAAAAAATTGACACGTTTGCTCTGGGGGCACAAGGGGAGACAAGTCTTAGACATTGTCAATGGGTGTTAGGGTAGTAAAGGCTTTTACTTTTAACTCATTTTAGTTTTTTTTTTAAATATGTAAGAATGATAATTTAGGGGAGGAAAAGAGTACTATACAATATTGTTTTTCGTCACTTTATAAGTGTCTTATTCCAAAATTTAAACTTGTAAAAATGGATAAAAAATTGCCAATTTATAGAATAATTTTTAAAAAATAATAATAAATAATAATAAATGACTGGTGTCTGGAAATATAACTAGCGCCGAAAGTTTTGAGTATAAATGTTATTTGAAAATTTATTAAACATTTTAAAATAAACAGCGTCAAATTCAGTTCCTTTTCAGAGTTGTCAATTGTAACTTTAACATCAATTTTTGATATCGAACGTCTTCGAATTTCGTACACCCCACAGCACATAAATACATCAGCTTTTCGGTATGAAAGCTCACGTTGGTAAACAAAACAATTTACATTTTTGTCATCTTTTGATCTCATAGATTTCGCATTAAATTTTAAAAATTATTTCGGCTTTCCTGATAACTATAATGTTATGGTTACAGTTACCACCCAAGAGTCAGTCAATCATTTAAGATCTCTTAAAAATCACGCCAGTTAAAATTTAAGCGCGTGCCGTATTTGGCCCACGGGCCGAACTTTGGACACCCATGAATTAATTCGGTTTAAGTCTTATTAATGCTGTGTAATTGAGACCAAACCGCCTGTACCTATCAGTTCAAGCAGTTGGCAATTCACCACCCCCGCATAGATCCACGCACACGCCAAAGCACAGAATCCACGCAATGTTCAGGTGACGTACCGAGTCACTTGAGTCTCAATTTCCAGAGTCTAGATTCTGTCGACCACTGAACCAATCCTACCACTGGCCATTCAGTAACATTCATTGCGTGATCAGTTGGCCATCCAAGAACAGTAAGTTATTGGTCGAACTACAAAATAAATAAAAATTAACCGAGTTAGCAGACACTGCAACTCTAGATCAGTGCTTCTCAAACTTTTTAGTATGGCGGACCGGCAGAAATTTTTCTAATGCTCCAGGGACCTGTGCACTATTTGACGTATACTGAAGTGGTAGCGAAATGTAATTTATTTTATTTTATTTGTTTTACTGTATATTCTTATTGCCGAAAGAAATGACACATTCCATAGGGTTAGTATTGACGGTTGCAAATGAAGAGTTATAACTAGATTTTTATTTCCTTTCTTGATAACTTCTGCAGACTGGCGGAGGATGACCTACGGACCGGCACTGGTCCGCGGACCACTACTTTGAGTAGGGCTGCTCTAGATCAGCCAGCAGTCGTCTTGTAGACCAAACGGCTTGATACAAAATTTGACTAGAATAAATTGGTCGACATTATTTGCGGTTGTCTTCTGGCGCAGTGCACGGACAGTGTGTCTATGGTGTGTGTGTCTGTGCAGTAGCGTCGCTAGGGGGGTGCGGTGGGGTTGGGCCGCCCCGGGTGACACCATCAGGGGGTGACACCAGACAGTAAAATTCTATATATTCCCGTTATTTGGCACTGGAAAACTCTTGAGTTCTATGGGTTAAATCATGACGGGGTGACACCAGGAGCTACCGCCCCGGGTGACACCATGAGCTACCGCCCCGGGTGACACCATGAGCTACCGCCCCGGGTGACACCAACCCTAGTAACGCCTCTGTGTCTGTGTGTGTTGGGGGGTGTATTGCATGGCTGTTATTCTACACTATGGGTTATATAAACATGGTCTTTAAGACAATAAAAGGCTCGGCTGAATATCAGAGATAAGAACCGTTGTCTTAGAGTCTAATGCCTACTCGACGTTTCTTATATACTGACCCCCTGCGTGGAATGATAAGTGTAATGTTAAAATAAATAAAATCACCACGAGAATACTCGGGATTTTTTTTTGAAGTGGGAAGCGCAGAGTGTCATCGCAGTACAGCGGTTCTGAACTCGTGGCAAGATGGCTCAAGGAACTTTAAACGACATGGCGACACAAACGGATATAAAGTGCTCAGTCTCAGAAATCAAATGTCGTTAAAGTTAAAGTTCAGATTTCATAACCGTTCATCAGACATCGGGCAAATATGAACTTCATGAAATGAAATGTTTTTGGAGGTTCTTGGGGATTCACTTCTATTGTTTTATTTTCTCAGACTGTATAAAGTGACATTCGCAAAATTTTGCCTTAAAAAATGGCAGTTTATTATTTAGGTTATATAACGATTATATTTATCGGAGAGATGTAATACAGCATACATTTTATTTTTTTAAAAAACGCTATTAATAATATATTAATTCTCCCCTCCTTTTGTGGCGTCCATCTAATATGGTACAACACCGTCTCACATGGTAAAACCTCGTCCAACATGGTATAAAACCGCCTATCATGGTACAACACAGTCTCAATGGTACAACACCATCTAACATGGTACAACACCGTCTCACATGGTACAACACAGTCTCACATGGTACAACACAGTCTCAATGGTACAACACTGTCTCAATGGTACAACACAGTCTCACATGGTACAACACCGTCTCACATGGTACAACACAGTCTCAATGGTACAACACAGTCTCACATGGTACAACACAGTCTCACATGGTACAACACAGTCTCACATGGTACAACACTGTCTCAATGGTACAACACTGTCTCAATGGTACAACACAGTCTCACATGGTACAACACCGTCTCACATGGTACAACACAGTCTCACATGGTACAACACAGTCTCACATGGTACAACACAGTCTCAATGGTACAACAATGTCTCAATGGTACAACACAGTCTCACATGGTACAACACAGTCTCAATGGTACAACACTGTCTCACATGGTACAACACCGTCTCACATGGTACAACACAGTCTCACATGGTACAACACAGTCTCACATGGTACAACACTGTCTCAATGGTACAACACAGTCTCACATGGTACAACACCGTCTCACATGGTACAACACAGTCTCACATGGTACAACACCGTCTCACATGGTAAAACCTCGTCCAACATGGTATAAAACCGTCTATCATGGTACAACACAGTCTCACATGGTACAACACCGTCTCACATGGTACAACACAGTCTCAATGGTACAACACAGTCTCAATGGTACAACACAGTCTCAATGGTACAACACTGTCTAACATGGTACAACACTGTCTAACATGGTACAACACCGTCTCACATGGTACAACACCGTCTCACATGGTACAACACCGTCTAATATGGTACACGACCTGTTTTATGAATAACATTTCTTGTTTGCCATGTGCTGATATAAGTTTATCATACACCGGTACGGCTTGTTGGTCATGTACTGATATGTTTAACGTACCGGTACGGCTTGTTGGTCATGTACTGACATGTTTAACGTACCGGTACGGCTTGTTGGTCATGTACTGACATGTTTAACGTACCGGTACGGCTTGCGGACCCAGGGCTGACGTGTTTCACTTATCGGTACATCTTGTTGGCTTATTTAGTTAAACTGTATGGAGGACCATTGTGAAACAAAACGAGTTGACCCAAAGATTATACGTCTACTTCAAAAAACCAATTATGGACATTATAAAATATGGGCATGAAAAGAAATTCACGGTCGCGAGGGCATGTAACGAATATGAAACTGATTTGAGGAGTGGGGGTGGAAGAAAGCTTTAAGCACCACAACCCCC
>MUZC01000905.1:186177-220286 GCA_002072015.1 Radix auricularia
CTAAGACCAGCCCTGGCACTACCTACACTACAATAAGAGACATTATGTTTAAAAAAACGGAGGGGGGAGGAAAGTAAGGTAGGACTAAGTAAGTAAATGTATAGATAATAATAAAAAAAATATGTTAAGATACTAATGGAAACAATTTCTTTTTTTTTAAAAATCATTTATGTATAAATAAAAAGTAAAAGCATATTAATTGTTTATGTTTTTTGGGTTTAAAATTTGGAATATATTTTATTTCATTGGGGGGGAGGGGCAGCGACCCTTATAACGTTCTTGTGGCATTCAAAACAATTATCTTGTATTTTTATAATGTTTTAATTAAAGGTAAATCATCTTATGTGGCCTCTTTTATTACTGCTTACATAAATAGGGGAGGCAATGGTAAAATTGTCCCCCACCTTTTACAATGGACTTTGTTTCGATTACAATTATTTGTTCAAGTTTATCAATTTATAAAAACCATCGTATGATTGACTTAAGGGGCCGTTCATAAATGACGTCAGGTGACTACGGCTGATTTTTCACCCCCTGCCCCACGTCGTCATGAAACGAAAACTTAGACCCCTTCCTCAATGTGACATGACAAAGTCCCTCAAGCCCCCCTTCCCCATACAAGCGGTATTTTCTATTTGAAAATGGGCAATAAGTTTTTTTTGTTAATTTAAATATCTTTTTAGTTAAAGGCTGCACTCTAATATCGTAACACGCGTGAAACCACGTAAAACTTCATTGAATAAATTGTCGGTAATCATATATTTAAGTGGAACTTTTATTGCGCCTTTTGAATGACGTAATATGTGTATTCCCCCGTCCCCCCTTTCCGGCGCGTGACGTCATTTATGGGCGGCCCCCAAAAGGGCGGCATATTAAAGACCGCCCCGGGCGGCAAAAGCTCTAGCTACGCCACTGACATTACACCACCTCCAACCCCTCTAATTGAAGTACCTGAGGGGGACCTGGTCGCGTCAGTCAGGTGAAGGTGGCGGCTCCAGGTCCAGATATTGACCGTCAATCCAGGTGACACCTCTGCCGAAGACGATTGTTTCATATCTTCTTAAAATAGCTGCACTAACATTCCTGACATATTTTCTCTCGTCTCTAAATCAGGTTCGATGAATACGAGGTCTCTTCGCCCCCCCCCCCCTCAACCATGTCTTTATATTGATTTAACAGTTTTATCTGGATCGAGAAAGTGCGATTTGTATTGGGGGCAGGGGCGTGAGGTGGGGGGGGGTTGTCCCTACTAGTCATTGACAGGTTATGGAGTAGCCCTGAGGGGCGTTCATTATCCATGTGTCGTGTCCCAGTGTGAAATCAGACGGTGCACACCAGTCGCGCCGTTTAATGACGTGAATACACTGTGGAAGGTTAATTTTTGGGGTGCTCTCTGGTAAGTCATTTGAAGTGTTTTATTAATTTAGTATCAACATTAAAAAAAATAAAAATAATACGATCAATTTCCCTGTTTACATAAAGGTACACTGCGTGTCTGTGTGACATTACATGTACATGGATTCAGGTTATAACCATCCTAATCGCTGGCATTTAATAAAGGCATTCCATAGATCACGGGAGACAAGACAAGAATAACTTTTATCGATTGTTAACTGCCGTCTTTCCGAGACAGCTAGCTGGAGTATAATAATGTTAATGTTTAGTTTCAGAAATGACGTGCTACTATTCTCTCATGCATGAACTCACTCACTTCGTTGCTCAAAATTATAACAGACCCACGATGTCGACTTCTTTAGCCACCGTCTCAATGTCTTTAATCTCTATTAGGATTACAGTACATGGTGGATGGTAATATAGGGAACTAAGCCTCCATTGAATAGAAACCTAGATCGGCCAGAAAAGCGGGTGACTGAAAACAACAAATTAAATGAACAAAAAAAAAAATAACAACTGAATAAACACATGTGATCTCAATGTTAAGACACATGAATGAAATGGCTTTTTGAATGAGTTAGAAGACGCAAGACGCCACGGTTATTTCAAATGGTTGCCGACACTTGGTTGTATTCAATGTGCACTTAGCGGCATACGGGAAACATTTCCTTTTTGGTATACCGTTAAAAGATAATGGTGAAAAAAAATAACTACCATAAACCTCCCACCTATTGTTGGATTTATGACACGGTATAAATGTCAAGGGGGTGGGGTTGGGGGGGGGGGCAAGGATGATTNNNNGATGATTCATAAATTGCAAGCAAAAGACACAAATGATTTGTGAATGACTAGAAAATTCAACATTTCCACCTAGCAATCTCAATAAAGACTGAGGGGTGGGGGGTAGAGGTGAGGTGGAGGTGGTACAGGGGTAGATGGTACCAACGTGTTATTTATTTTTTAAACCTGGGATTTATTAAAGTTATTATTAACGTTGAGTTTTTTTTGTCTCTTTAATACCAATATCGTCAAGATGGTCCTACCACCTACAAGTAGTCTATCAGTAAACGACTTTCAGCTAGAATTGTTCTTATTACAAATTTGTGCGACGTGTAGGGGTGTTGTGTTCTAAAGAGTAGCGCTCCATAGAAAACAAATTACCGAATGGAAAGTAAAGAAACACGACAGACAAAGAGATAACGGTTGTGCGAGAAGCGATAGTAAATATCCAACTAATGATCGACTTGGGTTGTTTTTTTTAAAACGGCAAACAACGGAATAGAGTTAAACACCTAATTGTACAATGGCGCCGCACACAGAATGTTCCACTCGGGCAAACCGCTTTCACGTTGACACAAAGAGATTTTTTTTACGGCTGGGTCTCTCCACATCGGCTGTAGACTAAACCCCAATGTGTTACTTGACCGCATTCCTAGGGTACCTAGTTATTTTTTTTAATGGTGTAACAACCATTGCACGCACCAGCAATGAACCAAACCCTTGAACAAAGTTTCAAGTGGCGTTTATTATTTAATGTTAGGCAAGAATCTCCCGTCAGGCTGGTGTGGGTTTCATCAAACTTTAATCAAGGAATTCTTTCTGAATGCTGCGTTCTGACCTTTTTATCTTTCCACCTGTGTTGCCCCCCTCCCCCACTCGCTAACTTCATTACTGGCTGGAACAAAGTAACTATAGTAGAGCTTGAAATTTTGCTTATTTAGCTCTTAGCTGTGACACCGATAATTAAGTCTCGTACCTATCTTATATTCCTTTTATCCCCTCTCAATTCTGATTGCCCGCCATATCAACACGAGTGCAGTCTCATGCACACCATGTCAACACCTGCTTAGTCTCATGCACACCATATCAACACCTGTGTAGTGCCATGCACACCATATCAACACGTGTGTAGTCTCATGCACACCATATCAACACCTGTGTAGTCTCATGCACACCATATCAACACCTGTGTAGTCTCATGCACACCATATCTACACATGTGTAGTCTCATGCACAACATATCAACACGTGTTTAGTCTCATCCACACCATATCAACACGGGTGTAATGATAGTCACATCACATCACACATCTTTTTAACTACCCGCTTAATAGGACTAACCTAGCCTTCATTATTAGCACTACCCAAAATACATGGGGCTACCAACGCATTATGTTTTACTGCCACATACTTGTGGCTACTTACCCACCGGGGATTTACAACCGCATACTTGTGTCTGTTATATTGATCTCTTAAATACCCTAGGTAGCCCTAACATTAAAACTCGACTGAAGGACTCGCCCTACAAAGATAACATCTCGTGCAGTAACAATGTTACACAATGGTGTGCAGCGCTGACTTATTCTTACGGAGGGTTTTCTCAAATCAACCGCGATGGCAACTGTGCGAGTTGAAACTAATTTGTGGTGCGGGGGTTGGGCAGCGTATTCATTCGGGGTGGCTTGCCTCGTACCATCAAGATGTGATGGTGGTAGGGCTGGCCTTTGTTTGATGCTCTTTAACTTACAATAATTATGTGCAGATGAACACTAGATGTGCCAATTTTAGACCCACGCGCCTATTAGATTTGTGTGAACAGAAAGGTTCTAGAACTTAAACTTGGGGCCTTCTATCAATTAAGGCGGTTGTTCTGTTGCAAACTTTGACCCTCGTTTGGGGTGACACCTGCCGGGGTTGGCTTAGAACTGACACCAATTGAATTTGCACACATACCTTGATGGTGGTGTTCGCCTGCCCTGGAAAATCCCAACAATACTGAAATAAATCCAAAGCTTTAAAACAAAAATGTTTGTGCCAACAAAACAAGAGATTAAATTTGTTTACTGTTTATTATGTAAGAGTAGGACCGCGATAAAGCGTTTGAATAAAATACAAATACACAAATAAATTGTGCAATCAAACAATAATTGGAAGTTTAAAAAAAAAAATTTATCTAATACAAAAGTTAGGATTTCGGCTAATGCCTTGGTCTTTTTTTAAAAAGATAACCACGCACTACTTTAAAATTATATTTAAATTACATAAGAGATTATATATCAATACTAAAAGGTCAATACTAAAAGATAAAACAACAACAACAACAAGCAATGACACAGGATGTAAGAAAGGGGAGGACATATCGAAAGTAAAGTAACAGTGAAAACAGCAACGGGGAAAAAAGATACGACAGTTATTTGACATTGTGAAGTATACATAACTTCCTCCATTTTCTTACTTACCTGTTCTTAGACCGAAAAGTACACTTCTGTACTAGTTAATCAAGAAGCTTCTATTTAATTTTGAAGTGTACAATTTGTTTGTGCATTTTGTTTTTTAAAAATAGTTTTTATTGGTTTCTTTAAATATTTCATCACCATACAAACCTAGTACCATATACTTCATCACTCCCATGTACTCCTTCATCCCAATATCCTCCATCATTCACATATGCTTCATTATTCCCCTACACATCTATTACCATATACTGAATAATGCTCTCTCCCACCCTCACATTATCTTCTCTCTCTTGGTTATCAAAATCTCCTAAAATTTATTATCCGGACTCAATCCCACGTCATGTGGTTAAACCACAGAACACGCTTCTTTGTGAGTACATGTCAAAGGTCAGTCGTTGCTCTTTTGGGGTCAACCTGTTTGCAACTAACTGTAAATTTCATTCCGTGGACGAATGTTATGGATTGTTGCCCTTGCATCAGTGTTATTTCTCTTGTTTCCACCACTAAGAATACCGTCTCTGGGGATTTTATTACGATGAAAGTAACTATAAAAATTAGCTGTATTCTTCTGATTTGTCTATTATTTATATTAATGGAAACGAATAACGGTAACTTGAAGTCATAAACAGCAGTCATGACGTGACAAAACAGTAACGGCTAGCATCTAATAAAGGTCAGAAACAGCAGCTATTAAATTAGCAGGTCAGAAACAACAGGTATTAAATGACAGGTTAGAAACAACAGGTATTAAATTAGCAGGTCAGAAACAACAGGTATTAAATTAGCAGGTCAGAAACAACAGGTATTAAATGACAGGTCAGAAACAACAGGTATTAAATGACAGGTCAGAAACAACAGGTATTAAATGACAGGCAAGAAACAACAGGTATTAAATGACAGGTCAGAAACAACAGGTATTAAATGACAGGCCAGAAACAGCAAGTATTAAATGACAGGTCAGACAAAAATCTCGCACGAAACAGTGCTATCTCAGATTTATCAAAATTTGAGACAAAATATCCTAAAAAAGTTTTTTCTCTCCCGGATACGAACTTTAAGTATCTATCAGATAATGACTCTAGAAAGGATTCAGAGCGTTTAGGAACTTGGTGCGTCGCGGCCACCTCTTGATGTTTCAATACAGATTCAAGTTAGTCTCTAACGAAATACTTACCCCTAAAGACGTGCCTTTAGCGTGCTTCATGACTGACCTGCACATAGTTACATTATGTGTAATCTGTGATTGTTGGTGTTACACAATGTACATCGGAACCCTTACAATCATATAGTTTGAATATTCACCGTCTGTTTTAGTTGTTTCTGTAATAATATGTGTCTCTGGTCAATTCCAAATTCAAAACCTCAGAGAAAATCTGCAGCGGGTTTCACAATTCAGTTTTAAATTTGCGTCTTCTATGTCGTCTTGTATCGGTCCATGTTAGATGGGAGTAGTGTAACAGCTCATTTCAGCTTATTCTCTTCTGGTAGACACCCACCTGCATAACATTCTGCAATGTCTATTCGCTTTCCCCATTATTGCTGCGCAGCGGCGTAGATAGCTGACCGACGGCGCCCAGTAGTTAGAATTACCGCGCTGCAAATTTTGTTAAATGTTGCACGAAAACCGGACGTTGAGCAACGTTGAACTGAACATGTGTTTTTTGAAATTTTATTAAATTAAAAAAAAATTACTTTGAACTTGGACCAACGAGCTTTAGAGGACACATTTGTCTATTCTCGTTTAACATCCGCATATTCATCATTGTATAATCAACATATTCATCATTGTATAATCAACATATTCATCCATTAACACTATCTCAAGCCAACACTTTACTGTAATAATCATTAATCCACTCTCCCTCCCTAACACTTCAATGATCCACATCTATCACGTAATCTTCATTAATCCAAATTTGTCTATACCCTATATCAATCCACCCACCCCCCCCCCTTTTTTATCTAATCGTTCCATCATCCAAGAATAATCGTAGTTTTGGGATCTGATTCAGGATTTGTCCCTACGGAGGAATGAATGCCTACAGGTCATCCCGGTGAAACGAGACTACATAGAGCGTAACCAGATGAACAATTCCGGCTAAACACAACTTCCAATGACAGAAAGGACTGACTGTTGTAGACCAACATAACACATCGTGGGATAGATAATGGGGGAAAAACTGATCTGGCAGTCAGATTAATAGAGGTAGCCGGTCGGGGAGTTGGAGGGGGGGGGGGCCAAGCTTTGGTGTCATGTATCCCCTGACTCATCAATGGCGACGCCAGGNTCAGGTGAGGGGGGAGGTGGCGCAAAATACCGCACTTATTAGATTGTTTAGTTTCGATGAGGTAAGATATTTGATATTTTATAATGTAGGCGTAACAGCGGGCCACTTAGTGTTTAACCCTCTGTGGGCATAGCAGGGTATGGTGGAAAGATGAGATCGGTGGTAGCAGTGGGCCACTTTGTGTTTTAACCCTCTGTGGGCACAGCAGGGTATGGTGGAGAGAAGAGATCGGTGGTAGCACCGACACCATCATGCTGTGTCTTGGCAGGAGTGGTGAAAAAAGTAAAGACACCGTGCTGATGAGAGTTGAAGTAAAGACACCGTGCTGATGAGAGTTGAAATAAAGACACACTGATGACGCAGCGCCTTTGAAAAGGTTTTAAAAACCATTTTATTTTGTAATCATCAATGTCATACATATATCTAAACTGTCACCGCCTTACAAGCATGTCACATCTCATATTTCCTCCGCGATTACTCGCCCTAAATGCCTATGGATACCCTATTTATAGGACATTTTTCTGATCAGCCTAATTGCGGTCGCACCCCACCCTATTTGCGTTTTTGATTTTAAAAAAAAAATTATCTTCCCAAAAGCTGGTGTATAGGTATACACCCAATGCTTTAAGAAGATAGTATTTCAAGTCTTACAATACAGAACGTGTACATTAGTGAGCTGTCAGACTTTAGCACGGCAGCACGATGCCGATCACTTAAAACTGACCAATCAAATTTACACAACACCGCTGTGCATTTCTCTCTGTTTTGAACAGCGATGAAAACTTGAGGCCCAGCAAATATTTGTCATTTGATTAATTTTCTAGATGGAGGCAACAAGTTTTCGATTCGATCATTATATAATCAAGTCTATATAATTGAGATACGATATCCATTGTGTCTTATTTGCATTTATTGTACTATAAGTACAAGCACAACCGGTTTGTTACTTAGGGGTACAGAAAGATTTTATTTAAACAGTCCTTGGTAAAACCGACTTAGTTATTGTGTACCTGAGATATGTTATTGTATCTAGAAACTTGATGTTAAGCCTCTCTTCATTATAAGACATTCCGTGATGGTATTGTGTACCTTGACACACTTGATGTTATTTTACATTGCAGCGATTAATCTCCCCTGTCATCTATGGAATGGGGGCGTGTCCACCGCCAGCGTGTTTGTCCGTTTATGCAAATGAGCACTGCTTACGACCTGACATCCGGCATTCCATTCGAGGCTGCCATTAGTTATGGTGTAAGACGTTAGGTCGTCGCTGTCGCTCCCCGTTCCGCTGTCTCTGACCAAGCATTGCTTCATTCACAGCGACAACAACAGTAAACTGGCCAATTAGGCGAATTGTTGTGGTTTAACGCCAGAAACAGAATTTCGGTCACCTCAGACTAACAGTAACACCACAGAAGTACGATTGTACCTCGAGATACGAATGCTTAAAGATTCGTAAGGCAACTCGATAATTTTTTTGGTCCAAGATACGAAACAAAATGCTAGTTACTAAAAATGCTGAGCCGACGTCATTGGGCATCTCGTGACTGCATTCACCGCGCTACCAACAGTTCTTGGGCATTAGCCTGACCCATTTCAGAAACATTGTAAAATGCTGTCAAAAACGAGCTTCCTAGATTCAACATTAGCTATCAGACCATTAGTAGCATACGCCGCAGTCTTGCTCATAGATAGTGCAAAGAAATTGGGGGAAAGTACGGACACAAAGCACATCACGCACAAATCAAAACAATGCGAGTGAACGTCAGTTTTGGTGGAAGGGGGGGACCACCGACGCACCAACTTTCACCACCCTAGCTTGCCAATCATAAACTGTGATTGGCCGACCCTAGCGAGGGTCATCAATGTTCGCAAAAAAAAAGGGAAAAGGACACACATTTTTTTTAAATTAAATGTGGCTTTAACCCAGGCTTTTCCGCGTGTAAGGCGTACGTGGTAACCACTACACACGAATCAGAAGTTATTCTGTGAAGGAACAACGCAAGTGAACGCAAGAACCATTTCTGGTCTCGAGACCACCTCTTCTTGCCAACTGTAAACTGATTGGTCGACCCCAGCGAGGGTCATTTGTCATGCTCTTTTGCAAATACTCGATTTCGTGGATTTTATATTGTACATATTATACATTGTACATTGGCATAATGTTGCGGTATTAGTTATAGTACATTTTATACCAGAATTTTATACACTAATTTTCAAATAATGCTTGATCAATGAAAGAATCTTAAATACAACCAAAGTGTACACCGAGGTTAACATGAAGCTGTTTTCAGTCTTAACTTACAAGTGTTTGGTCTGTAGGTGGCTAATCTGGGTCTTTGTGTGGTATGAGTGGTGTAAGTGGTAATTATCCAGTCATTTTGTTGCTTAAGTGTGGTCAGTGTATGGGGGTCTACTCAAAATGTATGGTCCCATTAACGTCTTTTTGTTTTGAGATCTTATGGGGTCCTAGTGTTTCCATTAGAACATTCTCGGGCTTTTAGGACCTTGGCGGCGCCCATCCCTCTCCAGGTCAGCGGATGGCATTCTAGGCGTCATTTCTCAACATTTTGAAGGTGGCTTTAACTTGGGCTCGATCCGACCCCCTCAGCTTTTGAGTCGAGCGCACTATTGACTTCGCTACCCAGCTTCGCTAATGTGTTGTATGATTATGGTATATATGGTGGATGCTGCGTACTGGGTTCTGGATAATATGAAGACGAAGTCTCGACTCTTTTCAATGTATACTTCAAGCCTTTAATATGTCAGCAATACAATTACAGCCACTGCTTCATGTACACCAAAGGTATGATTCTACCATGCCACTTACACATAAGTGCATATTCTTACGACTCCTCTCTAGACACTCGAGGACACCTCGATGGTGTACTAGATATTCCAACTACCCCGTACTCTCTATGTCTCTCCCCTCCCACACTATCTATAGCCCGACTGTCTTCCTTGACACCTACATCATGCGTGACTATCATTGGCGCTGTTATGTTAAAGTGAACACTTCTCCAGTCACTACTTGACCAGAGCTCACAATTATGTGACAACAACTACTCGCAGTGATTCTCATACCTTGACAGTCGATTGTTAGGTCAACACGTGTGAATTCATTGACATGGCACCCCCCCACCCAAAAAAAAACAACAACATCGTTCTCGCTCCTCCTTTTCATCACTCTCCATTTCCCACACCTGCTCCTTCAACTCCCACCCGAGCTCCCCACTTACGCCAATCTCCACTTACGCCAATCTCCACCTACCCCACTCTCCACTCTTCACTTAAGCGAATCACCACCTGCCCCACTCCCCACTTACCCCACTATCCACCTACCCCACTCTCCACTTAGCCCACTCTTCACTTACCCCACTCTCCACGTATCCCACTCTCCCCACTCTTCACTCTCCACTTACCCCACTCTCCACTTACCCCACTCTCCACTGTCCACTTACTCCACTGTCCATTTACCCCACTCTTCACTTACCCCACTCTCCACTTACCCCACTCTCCACTTACCCCACTCTCCATTTACCCCACTCTTCACTTACCCCACTCTCCACGTATCCCACTCTCCCCACTCTTCACTCTCCACTTACCCCACTCTCCACTGTCCACTTACTCCACTGTCCACTTACCCCACTGTCCACTTACCCCACTCTCCCCCTTCCCTGTTCTCCACTTACCCCACTCTCCACTTACCCCACTCTCCACTGTCCACTTACCCCACTGTCCACTTACCCCACTGTCCACTTACCCCACTGTCCACTTACCCCACTGTCCACTTACCCCACTGTCCACTTACCCCACTGTCCACTTACCCCACTCTCCACTTACCCCACTCTCCACTTACCCCGCTCTCTACCTATTTAAAAACAAAACAAAACAAAAAAGTCAGAAGAACGTCCTTGTTTAGTCTCTTAATTACATTCCATTCCCATCGTGGATTACTTCCCCATTTCCCCCGTGGATTACCTCCCCGAATACCTCAGAGTGACGTGTCTTGCACCGAGTCTGCTGTCATGTCTGATCTGTCCGGTGTATTGGCTTAGCGCGGTGTTAGAAACAATGACCAGGCGGCGTGTGACGTCAGTCGTCCCTTTGATGTCCCCGGGCCGAGTGGCCGCGCCGTGTGGACCCAGTCACGTGTGGACACCGCTAAAACTCCCGTCAACCACATCAGGCGGTCGGTTTTCTATCGTGCGCTCGTGTTTTAAAAATCAGGAGATAATTCGTCTTTTCCCACCAGACTCCGTATATTGCATGCCGCGACGGTATTCCGTTGGAAATCTTTTCACTTCGCCTGCGTCACTCGGGGCCTCTCGGACATTCGCCCCGTTGCTCTTCGCTGTACTCCCGTGTTGTGTTTGTATTATTGACACAAACCAATTTAAAGGCTGGGCTGAAAAACTTTGGCTTTGAAAGCCACAAGAAATTTCACGATAAGGATTCGCCCTTATCTCGCGGAGAGGAACTCAACTCTTCAAACCGGATATGAATTCTGAGAGTTTATGTATAATTTGCTTGATTCATTCGATGCTGATGGTATGCAGTATTTTATAAGAGTGTTTTTTAAAGTGTTCCTCGTCGTTAAACATCAGCCGACCTGCATGGCATAAAGAGTTTGATAATATCCTAACGTCTAAATGTATATTTACAATAACATTTTCGAATCGGTGCAGATTTAACAAATTTCAATCCCCGTGTACTAATTCATATTTAAATTGATGTCAATGTTAGCTTTGCTTTTCTTTATTCGTGTTAAAATTATGTTCATTTCCCTTAAAGGTAATGCGTTAATTCCTCAACGCTTATTTACATTGAGCTCACATTATATCAACATTTTTTAATGTAATAATAGCAATTGTACACCCTTCCTCGTTATTAAAACACTTTTTTGTTTTGTTTTTGCCCCCACAGAACCGGACAGCTGAAAGAGGAATACGATAAAAGATTAAGAAACGTGAGTACCATACTTTTGTTGTCGTCTGTCACTTACTTTGAGAACCGCTTAAACGTGTTGCTTGTTGTTTTTTTAAAATAAAAAGTCATACCATTTATGAGTTGGGCCCCAGCGATGACCCCCCCCCCCCGTTTTTCTGTATTCCTTTTAATGTCCCTGTCACTACCGCCTTGTCCCTAATAAGTGTTGTAAGATTGGTGCTTTTAAAAGCACAGTGTGCACTGCACAAGTGTGCACTTATTAAGGACAAAGCGGCAGTGAAGGCTTTGAAACAGAGGAGCATTGGTTTTGTCATCCGACGTTACAGACTTAATATGTCTAAAAAACGATCAGAGTGGTTCAAGGGTTATTTTTCAGAACACCTGATGCAGTTAGGCGTTTTACTCTAATATACAACATGCTAACCAAGGGTTCCCAGCCGTTTTTAGGGGTACTGAATAAGAACCCCCGTGTAAACATTTCACTGAACCAGTGGATGCGTGTCTGAGGCTTCCGCTTTAATACCTGACCGTGCACTGGTAGGTAATGTAAACGGTGGGATCGGTTAGTGTGTGCTGGTTAATGAACACGTGATCGATCAACACTATAAATTAAAAAAAAGTCAACACATGCGTCACTCGTCAGGTCAGCATGACATGATCACCAACAGTAAACACGGGCCGTGTAATATGACTCTGGAATTCAATACCTGACTTTGTCCTATCTACTTGACTTCATAAACACACCCCGGCTTTCTGTTGACAGTTTAACATCGTGGCATATCGTGATAATTTTTCTGTGTTCGTGTGTGTGTGTGTGTGTGGGGGGGGGGGGCGGTGGAGTTCTGAGTTTATAAAATTCAAGAGCCAATGAGGACCATCTTATAGGAGATTTCGTTTGTATCAACAAAATATATAAATGAACAGGGTGAGGCTGATAAGACAGTTCATCTTAGGGTAGAAATAGTTGCACATTTTAAAACGCACTCTTTGTGTATTTTCAAAGAGCGACTCGAACTCTATTGATTCTTTGACATACTTTAACCTACTGGCATTGAAAGTTATTTACTTTAACATACTGGCATTGAAAGTTATTTACTTTAACATACTGGCATTGAAAGTTATTTACTTTAACATACTGGCATTGACATTTATATACTTAAACATACTGGCATTGAAAGTGATATACTTTAACATACTGGCATTGTTAGTTGTATACTTTAACATACTGGCATTGAAAGTTATATACTTTAACATACTGGCATTGTTAGTTGTATACTTTAACATACTGGCATTGTAAGTTGTATACTTTAACATACTGGCATTGAAAGTTATATACTTTAACCTACTGGCATTGTAAGTTATATTTTATAACCTACTGCCATTGTAAGTTATATTATACTTTAATCTACTGGCATTGTAAGTTACATACTTTAACATACGGGCATTGAAAGTTATATATTTTAACATATTGGCATTGAAAGTTATATACTTTAACCTACTGGCATTCTAAGTTGTATACTTTAACCTACTGGCATTGTAAGTTGTATACTTTAACTTACTGGTATTGTAAGTTGTATACTTTAACTTACTGGCATTGTAAGTTGTATACTTTAACTTACTGGCATTGTAAGTTTTATACTTTAACTTACTGGCATTGTAAGTTGTATACTTTAACTTACTGGCATTGTAAGTTGTATACTTTAACTTACTGGCATTGTAAGTTGTATACTTTAACCTACTGGCATTGTAAGTTGTATACTTTAACTAACTGTCATGAATCCATCAACTTGACATTAAATTGCATTGATTAAAGTGTAGTCTTTCTTTTAAAAAAATATTGAACTGTTGGCTTAACAGTTAGATAGTTTGACCTAACTTACATTATCCTCCGTATAAATCATTACTTGTATTGACATGTGTGCATGGGGAGAATTGATGCTTTACGTTTTCATATACCTTATGGATATAAATTATTCGATCGCAACTAACATACATTTTTAATATCACTTTTATTGAAATGTTAAAGACAAAAATATGATTTCACGAAAGAAGTAGAAGGAAAAGTGCCACTAGAAGTTGTAAATGAAGACTAGACCTGCCAATGGGGGGCCTGTGAGCTGTGATTTATTTTCATTCTGTGAACACAAGACATACTTGATAGGTAATTTAAGACTAATTTCTTGCCTGAGAGAACATAGCAGCTAAATACCAGGGTTTTGATAGCTTTATGTAGCATTTATTTTGTTTGTTCTGGATCTGGTCTTTCCGGTAGATCTAATGTACTTGGATATTATACCTCTAGGCCGGGTTTTTAGTGACAATATGACATTGTGTGACAGTGACAAGATGGTTTGTGTTTGGTGACAAGATGACCTTGTTGGTTTGAGAAAATGTCGTGTGATTCGCCTCAAAGTGACGTTGCAGTTGTCACCAAGATGGTCGAGCTGTTAGAGTCCATTGAGATGCAGTGTGTCGGTGTGAAAGGGTTCTTCTGGGGTTTGAACTCGCAACAAGCAGCTTTAGTAGCTCTTGAAACATTATATCCATTGTTTTTGGGTCTGTATACAAGCTGAAAAGAAAATATGTACACACTTGAAAATTATAGCACCTGAAACAATAGAGGATGGAAGAACCAACAGTAAATTAGTAATTTTATGTAAAGCTAATTAAATCTATTTTAGAAATACAACACAAAGATAACTTAATACAACCCTCAGATAGACTTAAGGATAAAAACACTTTTCTTATTCTGTTTGCAAGAACAAACACATACACGTTTTCTTTCTTCCCGTCCGGAATTCGGGCTTGGATTGGGTTGCCTGAAGAAACCAAGAAAGCCAACACGTTATCACCATTTAAAACTCTAATAAGAATCCAGGACTTAACACAAACCGTAGATAAACGTGGGACTCAATAATCTTCTGTATAGAAGGAGCGTCTGTAACATATAAGATGAGATATAGCATATCAAGTATATTCTAAATTAAATTATGACATTTAGAAAAGTACGTGAGCTAGAAAAGCTTTCCTTGGTACGGTATGTGAGTACACCATATCAGTGCTCAGCTAAGTCAACAGTTGAGATGAAGCTCACCACAGACAGATGTCTACTAGATTCCTTTGATCCTTTGAAGAAAAAACTTTTACCTGTCCATCTCTCTTCTCTTCAGCCAGCTGTGGGTGACAACTTGGCGTTCCGTCTAAACCAGTGGGCTGCGAACTGGGGTAAAAACGGGACATTTTTGGGGGTAGTGCAGACTCAATGGAGGCATATAAAATCCGCTAGAATCCACTCCTTCGGGTGTAACGTCAATATAAAATTATATATATATGTATCAGGGCTGCTAAAATAAATGATTGATTAATTGATTAATCGTTAAAAAAATTAATCTATGAAAATTAATTGATTGATCGATTAAAATTTAAGAATTTTTTCCTTCAAATTTATTAATAATGTATATTTTTGTTACTTGCATACTTTCCCTCGCATTATTATTTATTTAGACGTGCATACGTAAACGAAAATGGGGTTCTTCCTTATTTGTTACATAGCAGAACGAATTCGCTGGGTTACGTCACAAAATTCGGGAGCCTTGGAATTACCGCGACTTAACCGATTTCACCGAATAATGAATTGCAACTTAACGGGATCTGTATATGCATTATAAATTTATAATTAATCGATTAATCTATTAAATCCCCCTTGATTAATGGAACACATTTTTTCTTAATGCCATCCCTAATATATATATTTAAGGGGTGGGGAGTGGTGGGTAATTTTTTTCCCCCTATCAAGCACAAAAGTTCACTGACCCCTGATGAAAACTTTCACTAATTAAAGGCCGTGCAGTGACCAAGGTATTAGCTATATCTAGGGGCCAGTTCATAGAAAGAAATATTATTCTCAACACAAGATTCTGTCAAGTCAAGTTAGGAATGTTTTAGTTTATGCTTCATGATATGAAGACTTCATTACTTCAGCTGCCATGACATTGGATGTCTTCAGTTGGTGATTAATGTGTTTGTCACTAAGTCGCTGCCAAATTTCAATAATTTCTTTTGTTTTGTTTTCTATCACAGCAATTGACTTCAATGAGCTTTGCGCACGAATGAGCTATTTAAAAAATCATGTTAAGCCTGGTCCCTTCTGGAACTCAGGACGTGTTAGCGCATTTTCGTATTATGTATCAGTACTTATGTTAGATATCAGCATTATATAGTTATCAGTAATTGTGTTTAGATTTTAGACATATTTTTATTAATTTTCTTGTGTAATGAATATACCTGACATTTTTTTAATTTAAAAGTAATTTCTTTACATTTTAAAAAATTTTATTTTCTCTTTAATCTAACTACAAGTCTCCACAAATGATGACGTAAAACTCTCTAAACTTTTACACATATTCTAATGACGTCAACAAAAAAAAAAAAACAACTAATTCTTTTGCACGCCTTCGCACCACTCTTGAATGCCTGAAAAATGATGTATTCGACTTCCGGCAATGGCGGCCGTTCCCTGCGCCAGTGTTACCTCTCGATTCGCAAAGTTTTTTGGTAGTTTTAACGGGGTTTTTTAACGGATCGAGTAACTGAGTGTTGATGCACAAATGGCAGGTCAGGACATACAAAAAACATATATACATCATGGGTCTAGGACTTATGGATGCTGTGATCAAAGGTGATGACAGACGGACGGACGGACGGACAAAACGGGTGCAATAGCGCATTCGACTTCTCGAAAATGCGCTAAAAATTGGAATGGTTCGCAAATAAAACATTTTCTATAATTGATAAGATGGGTGACTGATAATATAGCGAAACAAGGTAATGCATTTGATGTGGGGAGGGGGGGCAGACCTTGTAAAATATAGTTTGAACTAGAGCTTTTCCCTGTTGACGGAAAGTAGACAAAACAAAACCTAGAAGAAATATGTTTATGAGAGCGGACGTTGTGGATATCGCCAGAGGACCCGAGCTCTTCCTCGGGCTTTTGTAAGTCAACGTCTACCCCAATTGAGCAGGCGTAATTTACACTTTACACTCAGTTTACTCGCAAAGCAAGTAGATTGCCCCCCCCCCTTTTTTTTTTACTCCAAACCAAACCCAGCCGCACCCTGAATTTGCGACACTTAAAGTTGAACAACAAATTCGGGAAAAGTTTCCTGGCAAGGTCTACTTAAGGACTCCAGCAGTGTTAGGCGATAAATACCTTGCCCAACTTTTCCGGAAAGTGTCGTAAAACAATAACCTACACAGCTGCCGCTTGATGTGAACGCCCCACAGACCCCCCAGGCTTTCAATGTGGCGTTCATCCACATTCCCTTCCCCGTCTACAAGGCGGCATTGAAGGAGCGTCTCCTGGAAGGTGACCACCCAACAATTCTGCCACATGCTGGTCTCCAGGTCTCCGCCCCTTTAAGCCCAACGCTATAACTTACAAAACGGCTGATCAATTTTTTTCTGTGCTGTTTTTGGCCTGATCCTCGGCGCTAAATTTATTGGAGAGCATAATTCTAAAGGGTCACGATTCACGGTTTCAAAAATCCTCGCACCAGGTCAGTCATGAAGAAGTTACGTCAATGGAATATACCCTCAATGCTACCCCCTCTCCCATGTAGGTTCTCTGTTACTGCCCCCCCCCCACCGAACTGTTTGTTTTCAAACAGAATTCCTTTCAGTCGTTGAATGGCGGGGGTGAATAAAATCAAGACCGGAAACCCAATAGAAGTAAATTATTTTGTAATGCGTTTAACGGGTCAAAACTCTCGCTCGGGGGGTCACTAGGTTGAGGGGCGGCATTTCTTTAATAAACCCAGTGTTGGTGTGTTGACAACTCTAAGCAAGGCTGTGAAAGTTGGATGTGAAAAACAAAATAGAGTTCACCTCTTGAGGATAAACCCCCCCCCCCTAGCTCCACGGTGCTAACACCTCATCTGCTTGGCGTAATCCTCTCTTTGCATAATCATTGAGTCTCATGAAAGGGGAGGTTAGAACTTTACAAAAATGTTGACCTCTCTGTACAATACAATGGATTAAGTGGGGGAGAGGTAGGTGGCAATAGGAAGAGGGCATCTTCAAATGACTGGGAAAGTGATGCGGGTGAAAAAAGGTGGAGGGTTGTCGGGTGTAACAATGTGGGAGGGTTGTCGGGTGTAAAAATTGGGAGGATTGTCGGGTGTAAAAAGTGGGAGGGTTGTCGGGTGTAAAAAGTGGGAGGGTTGTCGGGTGTAAAAAGTGGGAGGGTTGTCGGGTGTAAAAATTGTGGAGGGTTTCGGGTGTAAAAATTGGGAGGGTTGTCGGGTGTAAAAAATGGGAGGATTGTCGGGTGTAAAAATTGGGGGGATTGTCGGGTGCAAAAAGTAGGAGGGTTGTCGGGTGCAAAAATTGGGAGGATTGTCAGATGAAAAAAGTTGTAGGGTTGTCGGGTGTAAAAAGTTGTAGGGTTGTCGGGTGTAAAAAGTGGGAGGGTTGTCGGGTGTAAAAAGTGGGAGGGTTGTCGGGTGTAAAAAGTGGGAGGGTTGTCGGGTGTAAAAAGTGGGAGGGTTTCCGGGTGTAAAAAGTGGGAGGGTTGTCGGTTGTGGAAATTGGGAGGATTGTCAGATGAAAAAAGTTGTAGGGTTGTCGGGTGTAAAAAGTTGTAGGGTTGTCGGGTGTAAAAAGTGGGAGGGTTGTCGGGTGTAAAAATTGGGAGGGTTGTCAGATGAAAAAAGTTGTAGGGTTGTCGGGTGTAAAAAGTTGTAGGGTTGTCGGGTGTAAAAAGTTGTAGGGTTGTCGGGTGTAAAAAGTTGTAGGGTTGTCGGGTGTAAAAAGTGGGAGGGTTGTCGGGTGTAAAAAGTGGGAGGGTTGTCGGTTGTAAAAATTGGGAGGATTGTCAGATGAAAAAAGTTGTAGGGTTGTCGGGTGTAAAAATTGAGAGGGTTGTCGGGGGTTAAATGATGTTGTGGAATCACATATATGGTTTATAGTAAATATAGTCACAACGTGAGAAGAAGAGTCATTTTAAGATGAGAACCGTTCAAATACTTATTTGGCTTTTACATAAGAGAAACCCGTGCGATCCCCATCAAATGCATGGATTATGGATATGGATCAAACAAATGCTTTGCTCGCCGCTACATCATGTCACATAATGTCCACGTAGATCCAGGTATCACATTTTTGACCAGGTCACGATGACTTTCAACCCCGTGACCTTTAGAAAAAAAATAATTTACCTAACTAATTTTTTTTTGTTGCGGGAGGGAGTGAGGCACGTTAAAAAATTCTGAGGAACGTGTAGTTGAATAGTTCTCAAATTAAAACAACAACAACAAACAAACAAACAACTAATGTGGGTCTAAGGTTTTTCTTTTATGACTAGACTAGAAGTGTATTCAATGAGAACTCTAATTGAAAGTAAAAAACTCACTCAAAATATACTGCAAGATTTCCGTTAATTAGTTTTATATGTGACCTGTTGGTCTCTTTGAATTCTTTTGAGAACCGTTATCACATACCTTTTCTTGTGTTCTCTCTGTCCTACAACATTCCTTCCATTGTAACTCTACCTGTAATGGCCGACAAAGTCTCCTATTGAATAATTTCTTTGACAACTTGTCGCTACCAGTGGATGCGATGCAGTCGATTTTTTTACTATTTTTCTTTCATTTTTTCCCTCAAAATATTAGGTTTGTATCCGCTCTGAATGTATTTTGTCTCTGTTAGAACTCTTCTATTCCCCTTAGAACAGTACCCCCTCCCCTTAGAGCAGTACTCCCCTCCCCTTGAGCAGTACCCCCTCCCCTTAGAGCAGTTCTCCCCTTTCCTTAGAGCAGTACTCCCCTCCCCTTAGAGCAGTAATCCCCCTCCACCTATAGCAGTACTCCCCTCCTCTTAGACCATTACTCCCCCTCCCCTTAGAGCACAACTTCCCTCTTCTTAGAGCAGTACTCCCCAACCCTTAGAATAGTACTCTTCTCTTCTTTTAGAGCAGTTCTCCCCTCCCCTTAGAGCAGTACACCCCTCCCTTTAGAGCAGAACACCCCTCCCCTTAGAGCAGTACACCCTTCCCCTTAGAGCAGTACACCCCTCCCTTTAGAGCAGAACACCCCTCCCCTTAGAGCAGTACACCCCTCCCCTTAGAGCAGTACACCCCTCCTCTTAAAGCAGTACACCCCTCCCCTTAAAGCAGTACACCCCTCCCTTTAGAGCAGTACACCCCTCCCTTTAGAGCAGTACACCCCTCCACTTAGAGCAGTATACCCCTATCCTTAGAGCAGTACTTCCCCTCCCCTTAGAGCAGTACACCCCTCCCCTTAGAGCAGTACATCCCTCCCCTTCGAGCAGTACACCCCTCCCCTTAGTATAGTACTCCCCCGCCCATAACATTTTCAGTCCACTTGGTTGCATGAAGACACCACCCTACACCCTCTCATTCCTCACAGCAAGGCTAGCACCTGTAGATATTAGTCACGTGACAGTTGACAAACATTTAGGGGAGTACGGGGACGGAGAGGGGCGGGGGGCTAAGAGTTCTGTCGAGGTGTTTAGCCCCACTCCAGTCGTCAAAGATTGTTTTTTTTAGTGAGTGACACAACGTGGCATATCAAGAACTGCCACGAAACATTACCTGGCAGGACACGTGACAGTGTCAAACTTGACCCGCGTGCCATTATTTATGTCTTGTTAACTTCAGGCCTGATAATGACTTAGTTATAGCTGGTATTATTTCGGATGCTTCATTTAATTTGAAAAAAATAAAAAAATAAAAATAAAAACCTTGTTAGCGTCTTTACCTACCCGCCATTAAGTATACATTAACGTCCATATTTGGTATCCACACAACTTACTTATTTTAGATCAGTGCTAAGAATTCGCCCTATTTGAAGTCTTTATGAGAGGCAGGCTTCATCCAAGGTTTGTGAACCCATGTTTTGAAGCCTGGGTGCACAACATTGAAGTGACTTGCTTGTAAACAATGAAATCAATTCTAGCAAATGTACAATTTTCCCAGTCGGCCTTGTCACGTGCGTATTCGTGATCGTAATTATTATTTTAACAGTATAACATACCAGTGTGTTCATCACAAAAATATGTTTTTAAAAAAAGTGCTAAAAATTGGCATTTTTGAGATTTTGCATTTCTTAGTCTACGTGTACACATTTTAATGTTTTGAAAATTTTTTTCATACGTCCTATTATTTAAAAAAATCACTAGATACGACACGCGGCGTAGCATACGCTGCACACTTGTTCAAAGATATAGCAAATAAAAGAGGGGGGAGAACGGAGACAAACTGCAGTAGTAAGAAATCGGAACAACGCGAGTTAACTTCGCAGGAGGGGGGAGGGGGGACCGCCGATGGATTGTTGGTCTCGAGACATGCGCACTGCAGTTAGCCACCTGCCCCCCCCCCTCTGCACCACCGGAGCTTGCCAAGCATAAATATGTGATTGGCCGACCCTAGTGAAGGTCATTATTTATGCCTATTTGCACTCGTCTTGTGCTTGTTCTGGTGAATTATATAGATGTACAGATTGCATAAGTTTGCCTATTGTGCATTTGACATTAAAAAAATATTCGTGTTTAATAATACATCAACATAAAAATTCTATACGCCAATATCCATTCGATCAATCTAATAATATGGCTTAAAAATTAAAGATATTAAAATTATTTAAAAAAACAAATTGAAATAAAAAAAGTTTTTTCATACAATATATATTTATATATTTTCAATCAGCTACCATTGGAGACAATTCAGTTTTTCGAAATCACAAATAATGAAGTTTTGATTGTCTTTGTGTTAAAGAAGGATTAAAAAAACCCACCGAATTTCTTAACTAATTATATTTGTATAAGTAAATTAAAGTCCTTGGGACGAAAGACAAGTAATTATTGTTTTTAAGAAGAAAGCATGAGGATGGAAAACTCCCATTACAACACAATTCCGGTTGCAAATCTTTCTTATTATGTCTTTTAAAACTTATACATTGTCGACAACATGATAAAAACCTTTTTGTTTCTTTCTTATGCGTAAAGGATTTAAAATTTGAAAAAAGATCATGTTATTTTTATATAATTACTTCTATCATATATTTAATTGAAATCCCCCACCCCCCTAAAAAACAACAAACCAACCAAACAAACAAACAAAAACAACAAACAAATCCCTCCTCAGTGTTGACCAGAGCTCAGGGATACGATGCGACTGAGCATTAATCTGCTAAAATCTTTCACTAAGGAACTATTTTGAGAGCATATATAAGAAGTTATTAAATATGTAATATGTTAGACTGAAAGAAACAAACAAACAAATTACATCAGTTTTATAAAAATATTTAAAAAAACAAACTAGGCCGCCGCATGTCCCCGCCAGAATCACGAGTGTTCCGAAGTCTCGAGTTCTCGACCCCCTGGCCTGGACTCTTCTTTAGGGTACATTGAGGCTTTAGTTAATCGTGACGAGTCTAAAGGACCTTATTACAATGTAAGAGGCTGGAGAAAATCTCACTGAAACCTATTGTGGTTACAACTCTACTGCAAGCGCAGTGGCGTTGCTAGGAATTTGTAGGGGTTTGGGGGCCCGGGGCTTAACCTCCACTGGGGGCCTTCATACGGTGGAGTATTATTTAATGTAAACAAAAATGTGGCTCCCTCCTCAAGTGGGGGCACAGGGGACTTTCGAATTTGAAACCCCTTCCCCATAGCTACGCCCCTGTATACGCGAAGACTTTCACCACCCAGGGCGGCATGACACTGTATGTAAAAACTAGACCAGAGTGTGATAGAAGGTCTGATAGATTAACTGGGCAAATACAGAATTGACCTCTTTATGCCGTGTATCATGACATTTATGTTATGTAATATATTCATACCATGTAAGAAGACATTCGTGCCTTGTAGCGTGATATTCGTGTTATTCAACACATTTATGCCATGTAACATAACATTCATGCCATTTGCCGTCATGGGCCCTAATTCATAATTTCTATTTGTACAGGTTTCATTATAATCTGAATTGTTGTGAATTTGCAACTACTTAATCTCGTTCTAGTGTCATTAAATGATATATAGTATAGCTATTGTAAACTCATGCATCTATTTTGTTTTCAACAAGTTGGGTATCAAAGTAAAAGATTTGCTGCCATGCTTGGGAACGGGACCGCTGAGCTGGGATCTTCTCTTTTGTGCTTTTCCATTTACTTACTAACTGGACAATTTCAACACTTTTCTCGAGTTAATCAGTGTTGGAATCGTCAGCATTAGCGAGTCACTGCCGGTGATACTCTCAGAATTCTCATCTTAGTCAGCCACTTCCGGTGATACTCTCAGAATTCTCATCTTAGTCAGCCACTGCCGGTGATACTCTTAGAATTCTCATCTTAGTCAGACACTTCCGGTGATACTCTCTGAATTCTCATCTTAGTCAGCCACATCCGGTGATACTCTCAGAATTCTCATCTTAGTCAGCCACTGCCGGTGATACTCTCTGAATTCTCATCTTAGTCAGCCACTTCCGGTGATACTCTTAGAATTCTCATCTTAGTCAGCCACTTCCGGTGATACTCTCTGAATTCTCATCTTAGTCAGCCACGTCCGGTGATACTCTCTGAATTCTCATCTTAGTCAGCCACTTCCGGTGATACTCTCTGAATTCTCATCTTAGCCAGCCACTGTTGGTGATGCTCTCAGAATTCTCATCTTAGTCAGCCACTGCCGGTGATGCTCTCAGGGAATGTCAACCTAATCGATGTATCGATATATCTCCAGCACGATATATCAATATTTTACATCCAGTTTGATAAATCGATCATGTTGTGTACAACAGTGCTTCTCAAATTTTTTAGAATGGTGGACCGGCAGGACTTTGTTCAATTACACCAGGGACCGGCGCACTAATAATCCTGTATAGACGTTGTGGCGAAATGTAATTTATTCTATTTTATTAGTTTCATTTTATGTGCTGATTGCCAAAAAATTTGACATATTCTATATTGTTATTATTAATCTTTGCAAATAGAAGACTATCCACGGACCTGGATTGGTCCGCGGACCACCACTTTGAGAAGCACTGGGGTATAGACGTGGGTTTTACAAAACTAAATGCTAGCTTATTTTTTTATATAGAATTTTAATAAAGAGGGGATAAAGAGGGGTGAAGATAGTGAGAGTGAAAACAAGACAGGAAGAGATAAGGGCAGGCTAGGGATGAAGGTGACAGGCACAACATTTGGGAAAAAAGGAAGGTGGAGAGGAAAGGAGTTCACTAGGCGAGGGTGGGATTCATAGTTTCAGTAAACTATACAACACATGATTTCACCGTTGTAAGGATTACGATACGTCGGGGCGCCTAAACGCCTCAGCATTCAACATTTGAATTACGATACTGTGTAGCTTCTATATCCTTCAGCATTCAGCATTTGAATTACGATACTTTGTAAATTTGTAGCTTCTATATCCCTCAGCATTCAACATCGGTTTATAATTAAAAGAATAGGTACAATAAATTAATTGTATATAATATGTTAATGTAATCATACGCAAGTCTGATAACCCAATACCAAGATTCTCCAACCATTCGTGATTTAGAATAACTTAAAATATGATTAAACTTTATTGTATAATAAGGCATTTATAACGGCGAACATGTTGTCGTTTTGTCACTTTGTCGAATTGTCTCTTGTCGAATTGTCTCTTGTCATTTTGTCACTTGTCGTTTTGTCACTTTGTCGAATTGTCTCTTGTCGAATTATCTCTTGTCATTTTGTCTCTTGTCGTTTTGTCTCTTGTCGTTTTGTCTCTTGTCGTTTTGTCTCTTGTCGAATTGTCTCTTGTCGATTTGTCTCTTGTCGAATAGCCTCTTGTCGTTTTGTCTCTTGTCGTTGTGTCACTTTGTCGAATTGTCTCTTGTCGAATTGTCTTTTGTCGAATAGTCTCTTGTCATTTTGTCTCTTGTCATTTTGTCTCTTGTCGTTTTGTCTCTTGTCGAATTGTCTCTTGTCGATTTGTCTCTTGTCGATTTGTCTCTTGTCGTTTTGTCTCTTGTCGTTTTGTCTCTTGTCATTTTGTCTCTTGTCGTTTTGTCTCTTGTCGAATTGTCTCTTGTCGTTTTGTCTCTTGTCGTTTTGTCTCTTGTCGAATTGTCTCTTGTCATTTTGTCACTCGTCGTTGTGTCACTTTGTCGAATTGTCTCTTGTCGAATTGTCTCTTGTCATTTTGTCACTCGTCGTTGTGTCACTTTGTCGAATTGTCTCTTGTCGTTTTGTCTCTTGTCGAATTGTCTCTTGTCGATTTGTCTCTTGTCGAATTGTCTCTTGTCGTTTTGTCTTTTGTCGTTTTGTCTCTTGTCATTTTGTCTCTTGTCGTTTTGTCTCTTGTCGAATTGTCTCTTGTCGTTTTGTCTCTTGTCATTTTGTCTCTTGTCGAATTGTCTCTTGTCGAATTGTCTCTTGTCATTTTGTCTCTTGTCATTTTGTCTCTTGTCATTTTGTCTCTTGTCATTTTGTCTCTTGTCATTTTGTCTCTTGTCGTTTTGTCTCTTGTCGTTTTGTCACTTGTCGTTTTGTCTCTTGTCATTTTGTCTCTTGTCATTTTGTCTCTTGTCATTTTGTCTCTTGTCGTTTTGTCTCTTGTCGTTTTGTCTCTTGTCATTTTGTCTCTTGTCATTTTGTCTCTTGTCATTTTGTCTCTTGTCATTTTGTCACTTGTCATTTTGTCTCTTGTCATTTTTTCTCTTGTCATTTTGTCTCTTGTCGATTTGTCTCTTGTCGATTTGTCTCTTGTCATTTTGTCTCTTGTCGTTTGTCATGGAACCATTTAAAAAGAAGAATATATTAACATATCTTTAAGAAATACAACTTTTACTCAAGACCCCTCCCTTTCCCCCATTTAAAAAAAAAGATTTGTCCCTGATCTTTTTTTTACCCTATGCAGCCTTCTTCCTCCCCCGTCCAGTTACCAATGCGTTCCTCGAATATTTTTTTCCCTGAACAACGCAGCGGTTTGGAAAGGGGGGGGGGGGCGTTGAAGCCCCGCTTGCGACCACCTTTAACAAGGAATCTGGTAAAGTCGGTTTGAAATCTATAAATACGAGCCATGTTTGGCATACAGCAATAGTTGATAGGTCCTTGGCATTAAGTCGGGAGAGGGCGCGCCGCTGCAGGGCCTGGACGAGACACACGTCTGCCCATGTTCTTAAAGTCGTGTTGTACCTGTGAGAGAGGCAGCTTTGAAATATTGACACCGCTCTATCGACTCCCATAAGGCGCACCGCCGGTTTAATCAGTGGAAGGGTGGCCGGATTCAGTGTTAGTAGGAGTTGGATTAATTAAACATCAGAGGTGAGTTGGATTTTTTAAAACTTGTTTGTTAACTTGGATTACTGTGTTTGTTAACTTGGATTACTGTGTTAACTTGGATTATTGATTTTGTTAACTTGGATTATTTATTGTTTGTCAACTACGGATGGGATGTTTGTTAATCCCGGACATGGTATCTTTAAAGAAAAAAAAAGAGCTACATAACCCAGTGATTTATATATGGCGTGGAACTACACGTACTGTTGCCAGTGTGGACATCGTTCCTTTGATCAGAAAAATTAAAATTTTGAACAGCAGAACACGTTGTCCCGTCCAGTGTATGATTGTCGTTTGTTCCATATGGTGTTAATGTGGGATGAGGTGTGTATGATTTGTACTCAAATAAATGAATAAAGTATCGCATTGCTGCAACGTGATTCAGAATTTGAATTTGATAAGAGAGTTAAACTCGTGAAAATTTCCCAGTTTAGATTACCAAAGTTTGGCGACGGTAAACGTATAGGGTTATAGTCGATGACTTTAAAACCGCTGGACCAGGTGTGTTGTCGAGTTGGATCTTGATATTGTCAGAAAGTAAATTTTATGAGATTTCTTGTAAAAAAATATTTTTTTTATTGATCATGTGTTGTATAGACGAGACCCGTGATTGCGTGGGAGATTTCACCTTGTATGTTACCTTTTTGTGGGTATTAAAACTTGGATTTAATGGACTGTTAACTATAGTTTGGACTGAAAGCTGAAAAGTTTAGTTTCAGTCATTCTATCTGAATTATGTTCTGAACGATACAATTAATCGGACATGTTTGTAATTGAGTCGGTGAACTTAAGTTTTGTAACAGTAACCCTCCCTGCCCCATATACGCATAATGGCTAATTTTAAAAGAATATCAAAACATTTAAATACCACCAGCTCAACTTAAATTTTAAATCAAGGGTTCTTAAGGGCAAGTGAAATAGCGTTCACAAGTTTCATTAAGCAGCTTTTAACGAGCAAGGGAGGCCTTGCCAGCACCGAGGCTCTAACCCGTGACTCTCTTTTGCCTCGGTTCGGCAGCCCAGCCCGCTACCGCTAGACCACCGCGCCCCGCTAAGCCACCGTGCATTTACATTTGTCTACTAAAAATACACATAAAATATAATAGAAATAATAGAAATGCTGTTCATCTACCACTGATACCTACCCACGGACATTTAAAATTTTAAGGTTCCTTGGACCAGAGGCTAAGAACCCTTGTCGCATGCGTCCTACACTTTCTATCGAAGTAAAAGTCCTCAAGGGGGGGGGGGCGAATAAATGAGCAGACGCTTTGATTAAAACGACCGTCTTATCGAAGCCAGACTGTTGAATGTGTCTGCACGAAAACATGTTTTGATCTTCTGATATTAGTGCGACCAAAGAGTTCAATCAAAATAGTGTCCCTGGGTTTGAAAGGCTCTATCTCTGGGACACTGGCAGCCATGACTAAAGTTTGTTGAAGTCGACCATTAAAGGTCGAGACATGAACCACTGCATGTCAACATCTTTCTGTAAACGCCGCGTGTTGTATTTGCATTGACTGGTGGAAAGTACGAATTTAAGAACTGCCTGGACATGAGTCACCGGATCCTAATTAGACTCAAATTTAAAGTTCCCAAAATATGCACTTTAAATTTGAGTCTAATTATGCAGTTTGGATATGAAGCGCCTAGTCTAATTTTGGGCAACGAAACGAGATTGTTTTTTTATGTTATTAAATGGTTATTTATTATTCGTTTTGGACATTTTTGTGGGTGTATGTGTGTGCATTTGAATATGTGTGGATGCTGATGTGTGTGGACAGGTGATTGAAATCAGTGCATCTACAGACATAAACGTTAATTTTATACATTCCCGAAATGAGTCCTAAAACTCAAATATTGATTTTAAAAAATGTTAATATCTTCGATCACTCTAGATTATATTATATATTTAAAACTTAAGACAATTTTTTAAAAAATTGTGTTTAATTATTTTTAAAAATTAATATATATAATGATTTAGCTTAGCCTCGCAATCATATCTTTTATTCACTCTGCGATAATTTCAACATGGCTTAGAAGACGATTTATTTTTTCTCATGCGATATCAATTTATAAACAACCTCATCCATTTTCTCTCATAGTTAGCAATTTTCTCATTTGGCCTTTATTTCGTCGCCTGTATAACGAGGCAGCTCACCCTGGCGTCGTAAAATAGTTCCGTCTTATTAGCAGTTCTCAAATTCTGACTTTCTTCTACTGGCCACGGTGTGTCTACGTGCAGTTAGTATTGAACATAATTTGATTTGAGGTTCACTGGACCTACAGTGTCCAGGAAGCTGGTCTGGACATTTACACCGAATACCTTCTGGCCGATCTGGGTATCGATTACTGCGCCCGTTGGGTGTTAAACGCATGGCTGATGTTCAATACAAAGGCTACGCATGGATGACACTGGATGCTATTTGCGCCATTGCTGCCCCCCCCCCCCATAACCCGTTCCGTTCCACATACACACACAATCACGCAACACCCACACCCCACCTGTCCTAGGTATGTGCGTGTGACGTTGTAGTTAGTCACTGCTTCGTAAATATGCTGAATGCATAATGTGACCCACTTTAAGCTCGTGAGAAAAAAGGTCACCACTCGTCGTGGTGCTACACATGAGTCGATTTGTTGGCCTGCTACACTGAACACACGCGTACATTTATTGTAAATATTATGTACACATTGTACCACCAAACATCGAGGTAACGTTGGTATTCACTGACGCAAATTTAGCAGTAGTTGCATGTCTTTTTAGCAGGTCCGTGTCTAGGGCCTTGCGTCGTCTCTTTGTTGTAATGCCGTGAAATTTATTCATGTTCACAGTGTCACATTAGGACCCGTTACTCTAGGCTGTAATTTAATGGAGGAAATTTATTAATAGAACTTAAGTAATTCTTTTTGGATAATTCTACGCTGATTTGAGTCAGTTAAGTTGACTTGCCCGAGAAAAAACTTGAGTATGCCCAAAAATTTTGTAAATATATTGTTACCAATGTTCCCTTTTTAGCTGCGCGGCCATGATAGCCGCGCAGTTATCTGGCTGACACCGCGTAGCGGTTTAGAATTACCACGCAGCAAATTTGATATGGATTTAATAATACCTGTAATTTTGGGGTGTAAAATTTGCAGGAAAAAAATGGATACTGTGCAACTTTGCACACGAGTTTGTTATTTTGCTTACGGACCAATGAATTTTAGAGGAAACATTGATTGTTATTTGTATATTTATATTAGAAAATATCTTTTTACGATAACCTTGTATATAACATTACGTGATGGTTGTCTATAAGGTGTAAATATGTACTTAAAGATATACTTATTTTAGTTAGTTATCCATGCACGTACTGCGTATATCTAGAACTTTGATTTCTTTCAATTTTCCCAACATCCCGATGAATTTATTATATTTTAATTCTCTTGTGACAAAAACACACCTAGCACTGGCAGAGAGTGACACAGAGACCCGAATGTCAAGCAGTTCTGTAAGGTCTTTATTCTCCCGACATAAGCCGTGCATTTCCTATTCAGCTTTGGGGACCGGTGTCTTTCTCATGGTAATTGAATTATTTTGTAACGGATTAGCGGTTCTCATCCTCTATGTTTCCCAAGAGACACTCGTGGGTTTCATTGTCTTAAACTACGAGTTCATTGTTCCTGATTGCATTTAAATGAGTGTAATCAAAACTTTTAAATATCTGTTGAATTAGTTTCGACATTTTTTTTTAGTCGTGGGTGAAAATTATAGAAAAGTTGAGAATCATTTTGAGATAGTCAAGTATGTAGGCCTGTCCTTGTCGGGCCGTCCTTCTCGGGCCGTCCTTGTCGGGCCGTCCTTCTCGGGCCGTCCTTGTCGGGCCGTCCTTCTCGGGCCGTCCTTCTCGGGCCGTCCTTGTCGGGCCGTCCTTCTCGGGCCGTGTTTTATGTATGTATGCCTGTCCTTGTCGGGCCGTGCCGTCCTTGTCGGGCCGTCCTTCTCGGGCCGTGTTTTATGTATGTATGCCTGTCCTTGTCGGGCCGTGTTTTATGTATGTAGGCCTGTCCTTGTCGGGCCGTCCTTCTCGGGCCGTCCTTGTCGGGCCGTCCTTCTCGGGCCGTGTTTTATGTATGTATGCCTGTCCTTGTCGGGCCGTGTTTTATGTATGTATGCCTGTCCTTCTCGGGCCGTGTTTTATGTTCGAGGTGTTTCGTGTTGATCCCATAGGTGATAATTGACCTCCCATACGGGCACGGACCCCATAATCTGAATAGACCCCACAATCTGAATAGACCCCACTATCTGAATAGACCCCACAATCTGAATAGACCCCACAATCTGAATAGACCCCATAATCTGATTAGACCCCATAATCTGAATAGACCCCACAATCTGAGTAGACCCCACATGTTACACGCAATATCACCTAATCACAGACATAACGTCTATAAAGATTGTCATGCTGGTAGAATCGTATAGTTACAAACATTTTACTGTGTTTAATTGTGATCAGGCTCGCTTAATACTTGTTACTTACGTGTGCCATCCGCCCAGTGGCGTCGCTAGGGGGGTGCGGAGGGGGCGGGCCGCCCCGGGTGACACCATCAACGGGTGACACCAGACCATAAAATTCTATATATTCCCGTTATTTGGAACTGGAAAACACGGAGGAGTTATATGGATTAAATCATGAGGGGGGTGACACCATGAGCTACCGCCCCGGGTGACACCAACCCTAGTGACGCCTCTGCATCCGCCCACTGTTCTCCATTACGACCTCACAATCTAACCATTCTAACACCTATGTCTGTTTAAAGAATCAAAGAATTTGTCAACGTTCACTTACCCTCAGTTATGTTTATATTGATATTTTTGGCATTTGATCCCAGTAGATATCAACCCTAGTTAAAAGTCAAAGTAACTTTCGAAATGTCTAAGTAATACCATTCATTTACTGTACAGTATTATAGCAAAAAATAAATATAGCTTACCGATAAATCTGACGGTATAACAGAGCAAAGATTGTCTCAAAATAAAGTCAACAAGTTATTGGTTAAAATAAGTAACTGATTATTGTAAATATTTTTAAAAAAAAACTAACTGGTGTAATAATTCATAGTTACATTTTTTAAAATAAAAAAGCTTATCTAAATAGAAGATTACTGCGTCATACGCTTATCTATGGGTTGTGTCTAGTCCTGCATTCTTATTAGAGTTTTAAATGCTGATAAAGTGTTGGTTTTCTTGGTTTCTTCAGGCAAAACATCCCACGCCCGAATTCCGGACGGGAAGAACACAAATTTCTATGTGTTTGTTCTTGCATACAGAATAAGAAAGCTGTTTTTATCCTTATGTCTATCTGAGGGTTGTTGTATTAAGTTATCTTTGTGTTGTATTTCTAAATTAGAATTAATTGCTTTATGAGTAATTACTTCTCAAGTCTTGGTTCTTCAATCCTCTAGTGCAGGGGTCGGTTAACTTTTTGTCTGAGACAGCCATAAACACCACAAATTTTGAAAAGTAATTCTTTGAGAGCCATACATTATGCTTAAAACTAAAAATTCAAGTAAATGTGTGCATCTTTGTGTGATTTTAACACTAAAAGTACAATAATTATGTCTCTGAATAATTTTTATAAAACATTGTTATGCTGTTTTTTTTATAAATGCAGATAAAAGGAGTCTGAATAAACGTGTTTAAAAAAAATCGAACATTTGTCTGAGAGTTAGATACTGCCATCAAAAGAGCCACATCTGGCTCGCAAGCCATAGTTTCCCGCCCATGGCTCTGGTGTTTCAAGGTTTAATGATTAAACTAATTCCCCCCCCACCCCCCCCCTTTTTATGTGTATTTTTTCTCTCTTCCTTGAAGTAATAAAAACAATTCTTTTTAACTTATCTTTATCTTCCTTTGGTTTATTTTATGCCATTCTATATCGCTGGACCCCATGCAGCGCAGTAATTATTAATATTATTCTATATTGGTCCCGTGTTTGCCATTACTACTGCTTCCGGGTTGTAAACCACACGTTGTGAGTCTTGTCTCTATACCAAGGCGTCACTATGGGTGCGGATGCAACGGGTGACCCATCACAAGGGCTGACACCAAAGTGTAAAATTATCTATGTTCCCGTTAATTGGCAGACTTGGAGGAGGTTTTTGGGGTAGGTCGTTAGGGCGTGACACCATGAGCCTCCGTGCCGGGTGACACCAACCCCAGTGACACCAACCCCAGTGACATCAACCCCAGTGACACCAACCCCAGTGATGCCAACCCCAGTGACACCAACCCCAGTGACGCCAACCCCAGTGACACCAACCCCAGTGACACCAACCCCAGTGACACCAGCCCCAGTGACACCAACCCCAGTGACACCAACCCCAGTGACATCAACCCCAGTGATGCCAACCCCTGTGACACCAACCACAGTGACGCCAACCCCAGTGACGCCAACCCCATTGACGTCTCTGTCTCTATACTCCCACATCCATTTCAATTCTTGTCTTTGTCTCCTGTTTCTCCTCTGGGCTCAGTGTCACAGATGACGGGTGATGTAATTTGTAGTCTGCGAAGACTGCGTCCTAACCACCTATATTTATTGTGCTTTCTTTGTTCTTATGTTGTCTGCAGAAAAAGTAATAGGTAGGCAACGAAGCAAGAAACAGCACTGGGTCACCAAAGAAGATCCTCGACCTATGTGATGAAATAATAATGTTAACGAAAAAAATTCTAATCAGCTTACAGCAGACAAATACAGGTTGATTAATACATGGATCAGGAAGGAGATGAGGCAGGCCAAAGAGTACTGGATAGATAACCAGTGCCGCACATTGGAAGATAGCATAGCTTCCAGTACTACAAAACGTATGAAACTTTTAAAAAATTCATAAAAACGCACCAGGTGACAGCTTCGATAATTGAAGACAACAAAAGACAGCTCAATTACTGATAGCATGGCAGTACTAAGACGATGGACAGAATATTGCACTGACCTGTTCAACTGTAAAACTAATCCAGATAGCAACATACTACAGGAGCAACAGAACAGAGAGATACATGATCCACCAGTGCTTTTGAGCGAAGTTGAAGAGGCAGTACGGAACTTAAAAGGGGTTAAGTCGTCGGGAGTTGACAACATCCCTGCTGAATTGCTGAAACATGGAGGAGCAGAAGTGACGAAAGCCCTAACAAAAGTCTGCTAGAAAATACTTAAAAATAAGGTATTTGCCCAAGGATTGGACGCAGTCACTTATAATTAGGGCTGTCAATTTTGTTGAAAAATGCTGCCCGGGTACCCGTCCAAATTTCGAACGGGTACCCGGGTTACCCGTTCAAAACATCGCATAATTTTCCCCGTCATATAGCTATACTATGCAGTAACCACACGGCCGACGTTTAAAAGTGACGTCACGTGATTTTGGCCGATTTATACCCCCCCCGCGCCATTGTCACAAAAACTTAGAACCCCTTTAGAACAAAGATTTGCAGCCGCCGCCCCACCCCCCCCCCCCATAAAAGCCGTACCTCCTTTTTGAAAATGAGTATTTGTGAAATAACTTTATTGTCACTTAAGTTTGTATTTATGTGAAGTTGAACTCTATTAAATCGATACACGTGTAAATCCATGTAAATCGTCAATAAATAAATTGTAAGCATTCAAGTTTAAGTGGAACTTTCATTTCAAGTTGCACGTTTTGATGTTACGTCACATTTCTAAAACACACACTCCCTTCGTCACAAATGTATGATCGCCTCCTCCGTAGGTGTTAAACGTCATTTTATTTTATTAGACTGTTAGTAACTAATTTATTAACTTAAAAAAAATTACAAATTTTGGTGTATTATTTTTTTTTATAAAAAAAATGGAGGCACTCGTGGTAACGAACACGCAAAACACAATCGAATGGGGGGGGGGGGG
>MUZC01000905.1:220292-233650 GCA_002072015.1 Radix auricularia
GGAGAGGGGGTAGATAAACAACGTCTACAATCGGAAATCCTATGTCGGCGTATTTCAAAGTAACATTAATGTTAAAGCAGGGATGTTTTTATTAAGAAAACCAAACACGGCCCCATTCATCTCTATGCAGTCCCGCCCCACGGCCGACGACTTACCCATTTGAAATTGTTAGTAACTGATTAATTTATTAACTTTAAATACTGACAACCTTGTACATCCGTTTTTCTAGGTCAGCACGTGTTAATTCACACAAGAAGCACAAGCGAATGCAAGGGGTGTGGGTTATATGAATGAAGGGAGGAGAGGGGGTAGATAAACAACATTAGCTAGTATCAATCGGCGTATTTCAAAGCGAAGTTACTGTCACAGAAGGGATTTTTTTTTACTAACATACAGCCACTTTTATCTCTAACATCATTATTTTTGGCAGAGGACTTTTGTTTTCCTTATCTATATGATTCTTTTAAAGCGCCAAAACCTTTTTGCGTTTGCGATTTCTGTTTTCACGTTGAGAGAAAAAGATGTATCAAAATACATTTCCCGTTGACATATATTGCTCCTTAAAGATAATGTACTGCATTTATTTAAACAAACATTTTTATTTGAAAAATTATTGCGGAGAAAAAAAAACAAACGAATGGGAGCCGAAGTTTGGCCTCCGTTAATGTAGACATTGAAGTTACATTTTCACGGGTACACGGGCGGAATTTTACTACCCGGGTAATCTGATGGCAACGGGTACCGTTGACAGGCCTACTTATAATACCATTACCTAAAAAAGGCAATACGAAACAATACCAAAATTATAGAACAACTAGGGTGTCACCCGTCAAAAATGACGGAAGTTTTAAAAATATATATATTTCAGATTCAATCTCTTTATTTTGAACAATGATCATCAGAAAAAGAAAGTTAATACATATAATATAAACATTAATTTATGTGTGTATGTTTTTCCTTTATAGCTCATTAAACCATTCATCCGATCACGATTAAAATGTAGGAAATTGTTTAGTACGCTTCCGGGATAGTTTGTGTGAAAAACATTTTGAAAATTGACACTCATGGGGGACCAGAGGCCCTAAATGTGTTTTTCTTCTTATATGAGCCGTATTCAAATTAGTTTAAATTTTAGGTTCTGTGAAAATGAATGGATCTTGACCAAACTTAGTACATATACATTTTATAACCCATATTAAAATACCATACTGCGTTCAACCGCTTATGTCCATTCCTTTGGGGCCGGGGGCCCAAAATATTTATTTTCGTAAGCGCTTAACACTTTATTTCCATTCTGATTTTAAACAACCTTGAAAGATATTGAAAAAAAAATATATATCGTGATTTTGATTGACATAAGCAGGTATTTTAAAGTTAATCTCTTGCACCGATTTGGCCTGGGGGCCCTTAATATTGTTTTTGCCTATATGAGTTGTAAACAAATTGTTAAAGCGTTAACGACTTGGAAAATGAATGGATCTTAACCAAACGTGGTATATAATGACCTTGATAGCCCTTTTTAAAATTCTATGGTAAATTGAATCTTTAATCTTCATCTCCTCGGGCCGGGGGCCCTGATTCTCTTTTCGTAAACGTTTAATATTTTATTTCCCATTCTGTGACATGGTCTCAACAAATGTAGCTAATAGATCTATATTAAATATGATCATAATTGAAATGAACAAATGTTTCAAAATTTACATCTTGCACCTACTGGGCCAGGGGACCCTTAATGTCATGTTTTGGTTATGTAAAGAAATTTATATTTATATAAATCAATGTATGTATGAATGTTTGTCAATTAAAGATGACTAAACAATTCATCCGATCACGATGAAACTTTTTGGAAATTGTCGGTTACTCTTACGGAATGATGTGTGTGAAAAAGAAATTTGAACATTGACATTCATAGTGGCCGGGGCCCCTATTTTTTCCATTTATATTAGTTATATACAAATTAGCTTATGCGTTTGCTACAAGGAAAATGAATGGATCTTTACCAAACTTAATACATACATACTTTATAGCCCATATTAAAATACAATACGCGTTGAACTCGTATTGTTAATTGCTTTGAGGCTGGGGGTCAAAATCTTTATTTTCGTAAACGTTAAAGACTTTATTTTTGCCTATATGAGATATATACAAATTGTTTAAGCGTTAACGGCAAGGGAAAAAGGGATAGATTATAGCCAAACTTCGTGTAAAATAACTTGATATCCCATATATAAATCCTATAAGACATTGGATACAATTTCTAATGTATATATAAAAATGAAAGTATATTTGTATGTCTGTGAGTGTGTGTGTGTGTGTGTGTGTGCATGTGCATGTCCTTTATAAACCATGAATCCGATCGTCATGAAACCTTTGGAGATAGTTTAGTACGCTCCCTGGATGATTACTGGCATCATTGTGTTCTATATTTAACACTCATGGGGCGCCGGGTGCCCATAGTGTCAATTTTTGCTTACATGAGCTATAAAAATAGTTTATTTTTACAACCAATAATAAATAATAAAATACTATAGGGCACTGAAGTCTTAATGATTATTCCTTCGCGGCCGGGGGCACTAATTGCCTATTTTTTCTTAAACCTATAAGTTTGTATTCCCCATTCGATTATTAATGATCTCGACAATAAAATGACAAATATATCCTATATTGTGCAGATTAAAAATGAAAAGTGCCTCCAACGCCTATGGAGCGTGTCACAAGCCTTTATGCAGCACACAACAAAGACCTAAGATGGGCGTGGTCTTGGCACCCGATGCAGTGCGTTCACTAGATTTCCTGCGTGCGGGACTGCGTCGGGTTTTTTTAAGAGGTGCGCAATCAATCGATACTTTGTTCACACGGCGTCTACTGCAGGGCTTTTAATGGTGGTTCACAACAGAGATTCTCAAATTTTGGTCAGGACACACATGGATATGGGCAACTCCGGGCTTATCTTTTTGCAGAAAGGCTCAGTGTTCAACCTTGTTTTCCATTAAATTATATCATGGCAGAGAGTTAAATCATTAACATCCCGCACGACATATATAATATATATAAGAAGCACTATGTTGTCAATCCTTACATTACTATATGGTCAATGTGTTTGATACCAATATATTGTCAATCATCAACTCTTATGGTCTTATACCACTATCTAACAAACCTTTAACCAAGGTTTAGCCAACCTTTACACCGCTGATATCATGTTTCGAAAGTTTTGCTCACAGATGTTACAAATGTTTCCTTGAGCGATTTACAAGGGGCGTGTTATCTAGAGGCTGAGAATCCCTCCAGTTATCGAGCAGATGACTGCTGGTCCCCTACTCACCAGGTGGGAGAACGTGAGTAGATTTTTAACCCAGCCGAGCCGTGGCAGCTGCTTCTGTCATCAATGTGTGTCATTTGGTGGGATGTAACGGTGTGACAGTTGCCATCCCACTCTATCAGTTGTGTCAACGTCCCCGGTTTGGGCAAGTGATTTAACCTCGAAACGCTCTGTTTTTGTTCATTCGGATATCTTCATTTCGATCCAGGTACGGATTTAAAAAAAAAAAAAAGACTTTTTGATGCTTCACCAAGTAACGTTAGAAGACAAAACCCGTCTGTGTTGTTTGTATCGAAGAGAAAATTTTGTGGTTCATAGTCGTATCGATATTTTCTTGCTGAACTAAGACAATGCATCGTAATACAGAGATTTCCATTGGATATACATTTATCAAATGTTCGTGTCAAATGTTTGTATTTGTATACACGCGTTTAACACCTGACACAGTTGAATGTGCTGCGACCAAAACCCGAGTGGCATTGGCCGGACCAGGGAACGCAATGGTCGAGAGGCTGACCTTGGTCCGATGTACTTGAAATTGCCGGTCTCTGAGCCACACTTTCGCCCCGTAATTTTACAAGGTGGGGGTGGCAGAGCAAATTCCAGTCCGAATTTCGATGAGCTGCAGTATTCTATTTGGTGGCAGAAGGTGGAGTGGGGCTATGTCACCAAGATGGGGAAAATAAGAATGTGTTACTTTAAGAGCTTTGATCTTGGAGTGAATGTAGCACACGGAGGTTCTCACGCGTGGATCTGTGACGACAGAGAACATAACATTGATCAGTAATAAGGTTTAAAATGAGATCGGTCGGTCTGTCGACAAATAAGACATTGGCCAAGACCAGTTTGGCAGGCCATTTTCAAATGGACAGAATTCTCGTCCTTTAAACATACATACATTTTAAAAATAGATTTTAGAGGTTCTCAAACATTTTCACACCACCAGTCTCCATGAGCCCCTCTACCATTTAAACAAGCATTTGGATGCTCTTTTATTGAATTGTTTTTTTTAAAATAAAAATTAGTGTTGTTTTTTTCAAAACGGCGATCCACAGAATATAATATTTGCATCATTTCATTGGTCGGGATCTATCCAATGAAATACAAGGTCACTGAGGTAAAATCTGATGTTAGTTTGCAATGTCCATATTACACCCACTCCCCACAAATTCTGATGTTAGTTTGCAATGTCCATATTACACCCACTCCCCACAAATTCTGATGATAGTTTGCAATGTCCATATTACACCCACTCCCCACAAATTCTGATGTTAGTTTGCAATGTCCATATTACACCCACTCCCCACAAAATCGTATAGATCACTGCCTTTCTCAATGTTATTTTCTCTCCCCCCCCCCCCTCAATGAACTAAATTTACGCCGGTAACCAACATTTCCCCTCGTTCCAGCTTCACAACCCACCCATTTCAATTTTTCCACCATTCAAGAATCACTGTGACGGATTTGTCACTTTTGGGGAATTCCATACCGGAAATAATGGCGTCCCATTTATAAAAAGTTAAAAAAAAAAAAATTGTATTAAAAAAAAAAGCGACAGCATTAGATCTATTATAGTCTACATAAAAATTGTAAAAGGATTTAGTACATACTGATATTTAATGTGTGTAGGTTATGTGAACGTTTGGTGTAGATTTTATGTACGCTTAAAATAGAGTGCGTGTACTTTTGGTGTATATAGAAATTGTGTATGCTAAGTTCAGATTGTGCATATATTAGTGTGTGCATTGTGTGTTTATTTAGGGCAGATTGAGATTAAGTGTAAATTGGGTTCGATCTCAGGTAGGCTAGCCGGGCAGGTAACTCTAACTGAATCATCTGTCACTGCAGCTCAACTGACATGTAATCTCCCCTTCACAGTTACACCCCCCTCCGAATCAATGGTTCTCAAACACGAGGCTTGCCCGCATTATTAGTCTCTTAAATCCCTTCAAAATGATTTATTTTTTTAAAAAAGTATCTTTGTTTATTTTAAAAAAAATATGGCTTGAATTTTGTTCGAAAAGATGAATTAAAAGGGTAATAAACCTGACACGCTGCCTATCTCCCATATATAGCGTAGGGGGGAGGTAACATGTCTAGAGTCAGAATTCTTCTTTCTCTATTTAAACACCAATCCCATATTATGATACCAGTGCCAACTAGAACCAATAGTAACAAAATACGTCTGCCCTGCCACCACAACCACATTGTCGCCCCCCCCCCCACACACAAAAAAAATCATCGGCATTTATAGCAGCCACACAAGCCCTTGAGAATAACACAAGAACCGTCATACCAAACATGGGGCCTCAACGGTTATTGCTGTTAAATCGGCGCTTCTCAAATTTTATGCCGAAAGGATTGTTTTGGACTCGACCTTCACTGTCTTGATACTTCATGTTATGCAATCACCGGAGCGGGCCTACCAGACGACAGACGAAATACTTTGGGATCTCAAACAGATGTTCGTCTTGTCTTTGCAATTATTTACCGTACTTAATACAGCTTTGCGATAGTTTATCCAGATATGCCGAGAAAATGGAAAAGTAGTGTGAGGACCACTGGTCTAAACATTTTATGGGCCGGTGTGTTTCGAGACGGCGAGAACTCAAGGGCCGTAATCAAGTGATCACTTGTGACGTAACTCTTCATCCCTGTCACCTCTGCCGAGTGTCATGGGGTGGGTGGGTGGGGAGGAATGCGAAGGACTTACATCTGATGACGTCGCTAAGGACGTTGTATTGTTTGGCACCCTTTATTGGAGTCAGGTTTGGCACCCCACACGGCCGAGACGTGTTTGTTTATTCAGATTTCAGATGTGGCTCGCCTCAGCGGCTCTCACAGTCTTTCATTTAAACGTTCTAGCTTTAATTATATTTTAAAAGATTTTCCCTTTCAAAGGTTTAATTTTGTGTACAAGGCCCAAAACTTGGCAGTCTACGTATATTGGCAGGCTATGTCATGTGTATGTGTAGTGCTAGTCCATATGTGCTGGCATTATATGTGGTGGCAGTCTGTGTAGTGGCAAATTATGTATAGTGACAGTCAATGTGTAGTGGTAGTCTAGGTGTAGTGGTAGTCTAGGTGTAGTGGTAGTCTAGTCTAGGTGTAGTGGTAGTCTAGGTGTAGTGGTAGTCTAGGTGTAGTGGTAGTCTGGGTGTAGTGGTAGTCTAGTCTAGGTGTAGTGGTAGTCTAGGTGTAGTGGTAGTCTAGTCTAGTTGTAGTGGTAGTCTAGGTGTAGTGGTAGTCTGGGTGTAGTGGTGTTCTGGGTGTAGTGGTAGTCTAGGTGTAGTGGTAGTGTAGTCTAGGTGTAGTGGTAGTCTAGGTGTAGTGGTAGTGGTAGTCTAGGTGTAGCGGTAGTCTAGATGTAGTGGTAGTCTAGGTGTAGTGGTAGTCTAGGTGTAGTGGTAGTCTATGTGTATTGGTAGTCTAGGTGTAGTGGTAGTCTAGGTGTAATGGTAGTCTAGTCTAGGTGTAGTGGTAGTCTAGGTGTAGTGGTAGTCTAGGTGTAGTGGTAGTCTGGGTGTAGTGGTAGTCTGGGTGTAGTGGTAGTCTGGGTGTAGTGGTAGTCTAGGTGTAGTGGTAGTCTCGGTGTAGTGGTAGTCTGGGTGTAGTGGTAGTCTGGGTGTAGTGGTAGTCTGGGTGTAGTGGTAGTCTGGGTGTAGTGGTAGTCTGGGTGTAGTGGTAGTCTAGGTAAGTGGTAGTCTGGGTGTAGTGGTAGTCTAGGTGTAGTGGTAGTCTGGGTGTAGTGGTAGTCTGGGTGTAGTGGTAGTCTTTGTGTGACTACAGTCCTTGGGGGTTTTATCCCCCTAGTGCAGGAGTCGGGAAACCAGGGCGCTCAGACAGATGTTCGTTTATAAAATTTTTAAAAAAAAAAACACATTTAGTCAGACTCATTTGATTTACATATTAATAGCATGTAGATCTAAGATGCAGCATAAAACAATGTTATTAAAAAATTAATTCAGAGAAATAGTTACTGTACTCATAGTGTTGAATTTCACAAAATACACAGATTTACTTAAATTTTTAGCTGTAAACATAATGTTTGGCTCTGACAGAATTATTTTTCAAAAATACGTTGTGTTTATGACTCTTTCAGACAACAAGTTTCCCGACCCCTGCTATAGTGAAGAATGCTTCAAAGAATTTCCAATCTGAAAAGAATGAATCTCATTATCTTATCTTATATGTTACAGACGTTCCTTCTGTACAGAAGATTATTGCGTCCTACGTATTTCTATGGTCTGTGTTTAGTCCTGTATTTTTACTAGAGTTTTAAATGATGATAAAGTGTAGGCTTTCCTGGTTTCTTCAGGCAACCCATTCCACGCACGAATACCGGACGGACAGAAAGAAAACTTGTATGTGTTTGTTCATGCATATAGAATAAGAAAGGTGTTTTTATCTTTATGTCTATCTGAGGGTTGTATTAAGTTATCTTTGTGTTGTATTTCTAAATTAGAATGAATTGCCTTATATATAATTACTAATTTACTTTTGGTTCTTCTATCCTCTAGTGTTTCAAGGTTTAATGATTTAACTAATGCTGTTACTCTTGTCAGTTTTGGTGTGAGTGTAGTGGTGCCTGTGGCATATATGATCCATTTGTGTATCTAGTGTTCATAAATGCATATTCTAATAAATAATTAGCGTTTTTTGTCAAGTAATCTGTGGGTGTTGAAGAAAATACTTACATACTTTTTTTTACTGCTGGTAATTTAAATTTTCAATAAAGTTGACTACTTTTAAGCGTGCTGTTTCTTGGTGTTTCGTAAAAGCAGGACACATGAATTCATCAATGAATATATACTCAGTTTAAAAAAACCTTGAGGCATAACTAACTACCTTAATGTGTATAGTGTTAGGCGTTAAGATATAGTAATATTAGATTATAATCAGAGTGGAGGTTGTGTAAATAAAAATCATAACATTCATTTTTTTAAACCTCCTACTATTTGCGCCATTCGGAAAACAGCATTTGCGCCTTATTGAAATCAATTTAAAAATGTTTCCCCACAATCTTCTTATTATAAGATGACGTGAGAACCGCTGATCTTAACCAAACATCGTGATATCTAACTTCCGGTTATGAAACTTTTCAACATGGGATTTTGGGCTGAAGTTTTCCTGCGCAAAGTAAATAAAGTGTTCTAGAGCCCGGGCTGGCGTAACGCTTAAATCTGTATATAGCGCTATCACTTGCCTCAATACAGAATCTTTTCGAGCACTTAGAAAGTTAGCGAATACGTTTAAAGACACGTATCATTTACCGACACACTAACGGCCAATAAACTCAACGATTACTTATAATAAAATGATGTAATATTAAACGTTTACGTGTAGGATTTAAAAAAAACAAAACAAGGAAAGGCGGCATTTTCCAAGTAGTGGTCGTACAAATTTCTTGTGATATTTACCTAGATACACCGCTGCATGACCCATTATGTTTTGGGGCCGTGCATTAAGAACGTCAAGCTATTTTTTAAAACCATTTACCCCCCCCCCCTTCCCGTCACAAACTGTTACAAATCTCGAACACNCGTGGCCGGACCCACCCCCCCCGTCGCAAACTGTCAGGCTTTCTTACACCCCCTCTCCACCCCAGCCCCTTGAATGTGTCGTACTTTATGGACGGCACCTATGTGGTACCGTCAGTGAAGTATTTGAACAAGATTTTGTTCTATGTACTAGTTTTTAACGATATTTCCCATGGGATAAATTGCGTTTACATATTGAAATGTCTGTCGAGCTTGATCCTGCAACTCCCCCTGAACCATACCAAATAGAGGGTTCGTGTCTTTTGCAAATATACTAAGGAGGTCCCAAGGATGTGCAATGGCCAACAAAGTACTGAAAAGATTTACTGGATTTTCAGGGGGGGGAATAAAACCGAAAAAATATCAGTATTTTGTCAATTTCCCGTCAACCATAACATATATCGGGTTATTAGCCAAACGATAGCTAATAATATTTAGAACAATGGTAAAGACGGAATTTTAAAAAAATGCATTTCCGTTCAACTCCCTTAATTTTAGCAGCAAATTTTGAAAAAAATTGTTTTGTTTAGTTTCAAAGTTTTTGATTTGAAATGACTTTTAATAAACTCTAGAATGATAGTTAATGGCGTTTTCCCGCTTTGTCAATGCTATTGTTAGATTGTTGTGCAGTGTGCATTATATTGACACATTCTTGGTGTGATGTAGCGAGAGGGGATATGACGTCATATTGTGTTTACTTTCAGAATTTATGATTTGAATCGAATTTTAATGTAATCTAGAATGATTTCCCCTGAATAAAAAAAACTCGGAAATTATTTTTTCGAAATTGCGTTTAAATGCACATTCGAGTTTTTATTTGTTGTTTTTTATGTCTTGCTAAATGATAGAGTTTAAGAATATGGTAGATCTAAAGCTTGGGGCAAGAATATGCGGTGTTTAGTTGGAATGACCATGCGGTAAATCTTCAGATCTTAGATATACAGACCCTCCTTCTTTGCAGAAGATAGTTGCGTCCACAGATTTGTGGTTGATCTGTTGGCAAGTGATGCAGTGGTCACAGGCCACGGCTATGAGTATGAGGGTTCCACGCATTACTCAGCTGCTTAACTAGTGTTAGGTACCCATTCGGAGCTGGGTGACTCAGGGACGCCCTAGGCCCCGGGAACAAATCCTTGCCTTTACATGGATTCGAACTCGTCACTATCGGTATGCCAGTTGAGCTCACTGCCACTCGACCACCGTGTCCCAGACTATCTGCCAGGTCGTGAGAGAGAAGTGAGTTTAATTTTGAGTGACTGCTAGTATACTGTTTGTCCGAAACCAGAGTTGCTATGTGTTTTGGGATACATTAAACGCGTTGATATTACTTGGGATATATTAAAACCTTGGGAATATTTTTGAGGTATATCATGCCTTGTAATGGCAGTCCTGGCACGGGATGCTCTTGTAAGGGCACTACACGCATGTTATACTATTGTAGGGGCAGCACTGTCATGTTGTACCCTTGTAATGGCATTCCTGGCATGTAATGTAAGGGCACCACTGGCATTTTATACTCTAGTAAGGGCACAACTCGCATGTTATACCCTTGTAATGGCATTCCTGGCATGTGAAGCTCTTGACCTTATTGACTTGGGATGTTCTCATCTCTCCACCAGGTCGCTATCACCATCTACTGGCTGGGCAAGTATGCGTCCAAACACTTCCAAGGTCCTCAGCTGGATCTGAGCGCCTACTCCGCATTCGTCCACCACAAGCACGACGTCGAGATTGGGGAGAGGGAGTTTCACCGCGAGCAGGCGTCTTCCACCAACAACTCGGCCAACACCTGGGACTGGGCTCATGGAGGTCAAGGGCGTACTGGTCAGATCCCAGCAAGTGTAGACAACTCGTACCATCACACGGGAGACAGTTCTTTGGACTCTTTTGAAAAAGGTTAGGGGAGAGAGCTCGCTGAATGTGATTTAAAGGAAAACATTTAAAAAATGAATCATCTTTGTGGTAAAATATCAGTTTAAAAATGTTGTCCTTTTTATTTGTTTTATACACAGTATCTTATACTGTAGATTATCTTTATCCTCGTATTGTGTATACTGTAGATTATCTTTTTCCTCAAATTGTGTATCCTGTTTTTAACATGTTACCCCTCACTGCCTGATCCAGAATCATTTGACAGTTTGGATGAGCCGGACGGCAAGATGCCCTTGTCCAGGTACAGCAGCGCGTCTGCTCTGAACAAAACGCGAGACAGCCAAAACTTCCACACCTTCGACTCCAGCTACAGCGATGACAAGTACAGCAGCTTGTACAGGAGCAGCCCTGACCTGGCTCATATCGGCTCCTCTCACAGGAGGTACTCGTCCACAGACAGCATGGATGGCTCACACAATTCGGGACACTCTAGACAGGGGTCTGATATCCCAGAGACCATTTATCCCACAAGGAGGTAATGAAATAATTTTTTTTTTAATTTGTAACCATTTAAACCAGATGTATTGTCAATTTATTTTAAAAAAACACACAAAAAAATTATTTATTCAAAAATGGAATTTCAATGCTGCCTTTAATATTTCATCAATAAAAATAATTCCCTATTGTTTCAGAGTGAGTGCTCAGGGTTTAAGAAAGTCCTCCTCCAGCACCGATCCCCTCCAGTTTGTCAAACTGAAAGGTGCCAAAGATTTGGCCTACACAGCCGAGGTTCAGATGAGAGTGGCGGCTGAGAGTAAACTTGGAGCTTCGTTGACACGGGCCAAGGAGGATGATGCTGATTGGCAGTCCGTAAGTTTTGCTGGTTGACACATACCCAGGCCAATATAAATATCACAAGAGAAAGATTATTTTCATACATTTTTTGTTTGTAAACACTTTTAAAAATATACTTTGCTCTTAACTCTATTACCTAGAGAATTTTTCTTGGCTTTTTAAGTTAATCAAACTTAGTAAACTTAGTTCAATTATATTAACATCTCAAATTGATCTAATTCTCTTTCCATCATTTAAATGTTTCAAATTGTTTCAATACACAGAGGTTTATTGTTGTTTTATTTCATGTTGGAAATTTGAGTTGTTTGAATTGTGAAAAAAAATTTCAAAGTATATCTTTGTTTTTTTTAGAACTTGAGTACATGGAAAAATCGTAGGAAGAGCCAATCAGAGAAAGCGTATCACTTGTCGGAAGAGCAGCAGTCAGAAATCACGCAGACTTCAGCACCCAAGACGTATTCTCAGATGAAAGAAGACAGGTGAGACGTAAGGCCTTTAAAAATAATTCTAGTCAATGGTGACAGAGGCCTTTCCAAATATCCATGCCACATTGGCCAGCATGATTTTGCAGATTCAAAATTTGATCCACCTGAATGGTTACCGTCTGGTGACGTTTCTCACCTGAAGTGTTATTGGTAACCTCTCAGTGATGTAAGTCAAATACTTGAAATTGAATTGGGAATTTTACAAGCACTTACAAGGCAACCCAGGATATGCATTTATCCCAATATTTAAATATGCATATATTTCTAAAATCACTTCTAGAACTTCCAGCCTTGGTTTATAGCAGTGGTTCCCAACCTGTTGGTCGCGGGTTTTCTGGGGGTTGCCAAAGGTCGACTCAAAATATTCACTTTAATGCAAATTTGCACTAATTTGTAATTTTTTTTATTGCAAATGACTTATTTAAATTCTATGGGGGTCGCAGGTCACATGGCTTTTATAAAAAGGCGTAGCCATCCAAAAGAAAACAAGTTGGGAACGACTGGTAGGGCTGTCAATATTGTTGAAAAATGCTGCCCGGGTACCCGTCCAAAATTTGAACGGGTACCCGGGTTACCCGTTAGAAATGCCTCAAAATTTTCGTAATTTTTTTAATGCCCGCTATTACTACCATTAGCCTTTTACTGCTTTGTTTATTAAGGAAATGCAAATTTTGATATGAGTCAACGATTGTAAAATGATGACATTGAAATACTACTGTAGTACAGTGGTGTAAAAACAGTGAGCAGAGGGGTGGTAAGGTGATTTTTTGAGCGGGGGGGGGGGAGGTGTGCTATTGGTATGATGACATGGCGGGTTATTTCTAGTTCATTGCTTTAGCTGACAACTGTTTTAATTAACTAAACTTTTCAGGACTTGCCCCTACTTAGTGGACCCATCCCCCAGTATTTATTTTTGTAATACGGTACAGATTGTTCAAATGATTGAAATATGATTTTATAAAAACAAAAAATTTTAAAAAATTACCCCACCCTTCCAAGAATATAGCAGGTGTTTATTTCTTTTTAAGTATGTTGGGGATGGGATTGGAGACATATGTTAGTGTGTGTGTGTGTGGGGGGGGGTAGATAAAAGAAATTGGCGCGTCTAAATCGGTAACATAGATGAGCGGCATATTTCAAAGCCAAGGTCATTTCTAGCCATTCCTAGTTATCGCTCTTGTGTCCTATTTTGTGTCATACTGAGGGGATGGACCCACCCCCACCATTTATTTTCGTTATTATAGTGAAAATCATTCAACGATTGAAACATTTTTTTAAAAGTAT
>MUZC01000905.1:233699-286658 GCA_002072015.1 Radix auricularia
GGGGGGGGGGGGGGGGGCTTGGTTCGCTCTGTCGGTAACAACGATGAGCGGCGTATTTCAAAGCCAATGTGAAGATCATTTTGAGCCCTTCCTAGTTAATAGTAGTTATCGGCGTTGTGTTTTATTTTCCTTACTTGAACAATTCAAAGAACAAAAACCTTTTTGTTTTAAATGATTTTTGTATCATGTTTCTGGAAAAAAAAGTATATCAAAATACTTTATATTAGTAGTTTATTGTCGATACCGTGTTTTATTTCCCTTTAACACTTATTTCATTTTAAGCATTTTCATGTTAATACATATTTCACAGTATTTATTTCAAACGAAAAATTTTAATTTGATAAATTATTCTCGAGCCGAAATTTGAACACATAAGAGCCACAGTTTAAACACTGGTGGTAACGATATTGCAGTACCATTTTCACGGGTACCCAGGCGCCTTTTTACTACCCGGGTAATTGGTCGTCAACGGGTACCCGGGTCCCGGGTACCCGTTGACAGGCCTAACCACTGGTTTATAAGATTATAGACATGGGCATTGACATAGACATATGTTATAGACATAAGTCTTTGTCTATATAAGTCAGTAACACGTTTTGTGATCAGAAAAAAAAAACAACAGCCAATAAATAATCATTCGTCAATTGCAGGTGATTTTGTTAGAAATTAGTTCTTTTGTTGTCAGTTTTTATTTCTAGAAAAGATGGTCATAGAATTTTTTATTTTTATTTTGGAAATTATTGCCTTAAATACAACAAATTTTGTTACTTTAAATATCTTTTAAAGCTTAGGGCAGGTTAGTAAAGTTTACATAAGAATAAAAAATGTATTCCAAAATTTTGTTTAGTTTGTTAGTTTTCCTTTTAAGATTCTTGTTCTGTTATTGATCTAATCTGAGGCCTTGTTTTGCAACCATGCCCGAATTCAGATGAAATTCTCAATACACCAGTAACACCAGTTCTTAGGCATTTGTATATTTAAACATCACCTTCACCCTCTCTTTCTTCTTGACTGCCTGTTACATATTTACATTTATAAAAAAAAAACAAATCTTTCTAAAAATTTGATACTTTTTTGTACGGCTTTCAATACATACAACATATGAGTGACATGAAAGGGACTATGCAAACTTTTGAATCTGAGCCCAGAGATTCTATGTCACATTTACATAGTTTATTCTGCGTGTTGATCCAGACATGGAGAACCACTTGATCAAACATAGTTATGTGAGACATGAGGCAGAGACTTGGGGGACTGTTAAATGTCAAGGTTGCCATTTACATAGAAGTTGACTTTATGCTTAAAAAAAAGACACAAGTTTATAAGAACTAGGTTTGATCAACTTGATTTCAATATTATAAGTTCAAGAAAATACTTTTTTTGCATGTAATTTCTGAATTATATATTGTATGTGATGTGTAAAAAAAAAAGAAAAAAAAGCCCAGATGTTATCAAAGATCATATAAATTATTTCTTCTCATGATAAGCTTACATTATTATCACAATAATTTATTTGTATTACTACTGTAAACAGAGAAAGGAGGAAGAGTTCAGGACGAACATTTTACCCTATAGATGACGAAGGAGATGATGAAGCATTCACATCTGAGGTCGCTCCCAGATTATCAAACAGCTCAGTGAGTCTGACACAGGTAATCTTGTCCCAGATTGTGAAAAAGAAATTTCTGCAAGCTGGGCTTGGATTTATATTGAATTATCTGAAAAAGTTTGCATGAAACAAATTATTATAATTAATTACATCTAGATATGCATAACAACACATGTAATGTTCATTGTGTTTTCACTGTCAGTTAGAAAGAAAAACTTAAAAATATCAAGTCCAAAATGTTCAGTAAAATAAAAAAAATTATTAGAACTTTCCTCGGGGCTTGGTAGACCTTGGTGGCGTCCATCTCCTCTCCAGGTCAGAGGAGGATCTTTTTAGCAATTGTCATCATCAACATTTTTAATGTGGCTTTTACGTGGGCTAGATCCCACACCCACAGCTTGTCCAGCCGCCAAAATAAAATTGTTAGTAAAAGTCAAAATATAAAAAACTTTGACTAAATATATATATATATTTTAAATTTAAAATTCATTTGTAATTTTCAAAAAGTGATCTTTCATTCATGCAGTTCTTTAGACTTTATTGGTTTATTAAAGAAATATTTTTAAAAATAGTTTGATTTTATATTTTTTCCAGTCAATACCCAAAGATGGTGTTGCACCTTGGGCTAAAGAGGACGATGATGAAGACAATAAAAATAGTCAAACCAATGTGTCCAAACTCAACAATGCAACCAAAGAGGATCAAAATGACAGCAACAACAATCACAGACACACAAAATCTTTGGACGAGCCGCCACAGAGGTCCTCCAGATCCAAACTTTCAGAGAAGCTACGAGCGTATGATGACGATGACAATGACACGAGTTTCAGCAAAGTCGGGAGTAACACAGAAAATCGATACCAGAGGTTTGGGGCCACCTCAAAGCCTGCTGCCCAAACCAAACACGATGCCTCAATCAAAAATGATGCCCCATCAAAAGCAATCAGGGGCTATAACTCATCTCATACTTCCGTTGCCCCTAATAAAATACCAACTTCGGCAAACAAAGATTGGGGCTATAACTCAAATCAGAGTTCTGGGGACTGGCGTGAAAAGAACGAAGATTTATCCAATAAAAGTGTTAATAGCTCTAGCTGGATAAATGAATCAACAAAGCTGGAGAGCAATGGAGTAAATGCTCCCAAGAGAGATCAAGATGGCTTTAGCCGCAGAAGTGAACCTTTCACAAAAAGCAAAGACACTTTAAATAAAAGTGATTCATTTTCTGAGAGGGATAACACCAAAATCACCACAACTAGGAATGTGGGTTCAAGGACACAGAGTAAAATTGGCAGCATCATGCAGAACTTTATGGACTCCGAGTCCAAAACATCACAACCAAAGCAAGGATATAATGAAAAAATTGACCTCAGTGCAAGGAAGAGTGCTTTTCTAAAAGACGATGAGGAAAGTAAAAGTGCATCGACATATCACTCTCATGGATCTGACCATTCAGAGGATTCTGAGAGCAGTGAGGAGGATAGGCAAGTGGTGGAGGAGGAAAAAACACCTTCATGGAGCAGTCACACCAACACACCTCCACCACCTCTGCCGTCTTCGACCGTTACCTCATCCTCCTATCAGATAACAACAAAATCTACTCCTCCTGTGGCAGCTATGAGACAAACATCAGCAGTTTACAGCAGCCATGAGAAGTCATCAAAGGTATTTTTAAAGCGTTTTCTTTAAGGTCAGGGTTAGCCTAAATATGGGAGGGTTAGATCAAAGATTACCAACCAAAATTTTGTATCACTGTTAGGACCAGCGTTTCTGCCATTTGGGGCAGGCACAAGAAGTGTTGGACACTTTGTTGGTTGGCGCTGATGAGTGGCAGTGTTGGAAGCACTAATGAAATCCACATCTAAAGTCTAATTAACTCTTAATGTGCCATAACGTTTTCGGACAACTTCCGCCTCGGTCCCGTAACAATTTCCCGAATTGCGATCAACTAGTTATGAAATTAAATAAATTGCGTAAAATCCATTTATATTATTATTGTCATACTGACTTCATCTGTTAGGTTATGAATGGTTATTTTATGTATCCAAAAGACCATCTTGAGTTTAAAAATATTTTTACCTGTAGTTTAGTACTATTATTTTAGTAATAAAGTATAGCAAAATCACATCTTCAAAAAACAAATCTTAGAAACTACAAAAAAAAACTTTACAAATCGAGCTATAACACTAGTGAGGGAAACGCTGCCATGCTGGAAATCAAATGCATCATCTTTCACTCACTGAAGAGTTTTAATTTTCTGTAATTTTATTTCTAAAGAGAGTTTTATCGAGGGTGCTTTACCGCGCTTTGGTAATAGCGGCGAGGCGCGCATTATCGCACTTTAACACATTAAGAGTTAATGTAAGAGTGGCCTTCAGATGATAGATGCCTGAAATTTAACCTTTGACTGCTCTTTCCCCCAAAACAATAATAATGAATAGTTCTACAACCCCCGTCAAGTTGCCTTGAATGTCTAAGTGTTAAAAATCCTCCTATGCTGTTATATTCTATGCTTAAATATGGATGTTTAAAACATTTTATTTTTTATCAAATAATGAAATGAAATGCCAGGATACCTATAAAAATATTCTTTGTTAACAATTTTTTTTTCCTGATAATAAAATACACTGATCAGATCAGAGAGCAACAGCACATCATAAAAGATGTATATAATTAAATTGTAATATAAATTTTAATAATTCTCAGCCAACTCCGAAAATTCCAATGTTTGATCTTATCTTAGATATACATAGGCTCCTTCTTTTCAGAAGATAATTGCGTCCACAGACCATGAGAGATGATCTGTTGGCATGTGATGCAGCGGTCACAGGCCACGGCTATAAGGGTTCCACGCATTACCAAGCCGCCTAACTATTGTCTAATTAGGTACCCATTCAGAGCTGGGTGACTCGGGGACTCCTCAAGCCCCGGGAACAAATCCTCGCCTTCACGTGGATTCGAACTCGTGACCATCGGTACGCCAGTCGAGCACGCTACCACTCGACCATCGCGTTTCTAATCTTATCTATTCATAGTTAAATTTTGAAAAAAAAACATTGAAATTAAATGTTAAAAAGACACATTTCTGTTGGACAATTTTATGTTGGGTTTTAGGGCAAAACATTTAATCTTAACACTTATCAACATTTATTTTTTTAAAAATATTTCATTTTAAATATGTTATCCTTACATGTTAGTCCTTTATCAATCTTAAGTAAATTTTTGACTATTAAACATTACTTGAATTTCATTGCATAATATTACAAATACACAGATGGCTTACTCTATAAATTTTATATGGAAAAAACAAGTAATAATTAGGCTTATTGAGTAGGTTTTATAATAATTTTGTTAAACAAAATGTTAGAAAACTAAGAAATAAACACAATATAAACAATATTATATATTTTATTATTATTTGGTATGAAAATTAAGCATTGCATTCAAGTTGAACATTAAAAAAATATGTTACTGTTAACTATTGAATAACATATGATTTTCTCAATATTGCCTAACACAATGATGGCGAACCTACGCCACATGTGCAACAGTCAGCACCCAGAACCTCATTAGCTGGCACACCACTAAATTATTACTTCATGAATCGAACCAGCTAAGCCAAATCCCCAACTTTGGATTTCATTGCAGAGTTGGCACTTTGCAGTAAATAAGAGGGTTTTTGTTTGAATTTTGGGCATGTGGCCCAAAAAGGTTCGCCACTCACTTGTCTAACAGCTTATCACTACTAATATAATTTCTTTTTTTTTCTTTCTTGAAAGTATAAAATTTCTAAATGATTAAAAATCGTACAAAAGAACATTCATACAGTAATACTGGTATTATATTACTTATTTTTCAGTATTATTATTATTATTATTTGGTTGCTAAAAATAAATAACAACTTTGCATTTGTTTCAAAATTATTAAAAATAGGAAACTTGACGTCTTTTCTTTTTTTTTTATTTATAGAAAGCAGTAGAGAAGGTTATCATAATAAGTCAGAAGGCAGACAGCGACAAAGGATTTGGTTTTTTCCTCACTGGTGGCCTGGACAAAGGGACACCAATAACTGTCAGCAAAGTTTCATTAGGTAAGTCTATTGCCGTCACATGATCCATCCCTGTCACTTGATCCATCCCTGTCACATGACTCATCCTTGAAACATGATCCATCCCTGTCACAAGATCCTTTCCTATGTGTGGAACATAGTACTTTTAAGTGGAGCTTAAACAATTTTTTTTCAACTGTCAACATTTTGTTGACTTATAACTTTGATTGGGAATACATGTTATTGTGGAAAAAAATATTACTTCTTAAAACCCCTTGAGCAGGCACTTATTTAGAACATTGTTGTTTTTTTCCTGTATTCAGGGAGCTCAGCAGATTTAAATGACTTGAAGGTCAAGGACATTATCCTAAGTGTCAATCAGACCAATGTTTCTGACATGACGACGTCACAAGTTGGTGATATTGTCGCAAGGGCTGTTGGTACTGGCTACATTGAAATTAAGATCAGAAGAGACATGCAGGAAGGTAGGTTGAAATCTTTTATCACAGCCATTTTCAAATACAGTAGGACCTCACTAAGTTGAACTTCCCTAAGTTGAAAACCCCCCTATATCAAATTAATTGTTAGATCCGAGCCAAATTCTGCACCAATTGTACCATTTTCCCTAACTCAAAAACTCCCGTAGTCATTTTTTTTCAGGTTCCTTTGAGTTTGACTTAGTGAGGTCCAACTGTAATAACTTTTCTGTAGTCCCAGGACTTCATGACTATTTCAGCTTGGTTTGGCCATAATCCTTTATGTAATAAATTAATGAATTAAAATTAAACTTGATCACTCCTTTAGGCAGATAAAACTTATTATATGTTTGTTACTGACAGATGATTTTGATGATGAAGACTTTTCATCCTCCAGTGACGAAGGAGAACAAGAGCTTGCCTCTCCAGGGTACAAGAACATCAAAGAATCTGAATCTGAGGTGGGATAAATGAGCTTGAGAATCCTCAAGATTTTATTGAGTTATTCTATTGTTGTTTGATATTTTTTTGTCTTAACACAAGATTGGACTGAGTGATTAAATAAAAGTATTGAATTAAAGTTTTGCTATTCTAACGTTCATCTTTGTAAAATCAAACAGGGTCAGACATCAGTAATGAGTGGATTGGCAGCAGAGAGGGCGTGGCTGGAGCAGCAGATCGGCACAGCAGAGAAGTATGAGTCAGATATGAGACAGTCAGAAACCAGACAAGCAGAAACAAGACAACAACAGGTAGTCCATGAAATGTTAGGTTGTGTGGGTGGATGGGGGGAGGAAGGGAGGCGCATGCGGGTCTGATTGAGTTGATAGAAAAATGGAATTTTATATAGCCCTAACTCTAACCATGAGACAAATTTCGCCATCACAGGTGAGCAAGGAACCAGCGACTGATCAGAAGAAAACTGTTGAAGTACAGTCTAGGCTGACATTAAAAGTGGACAGAAATCAGGACTCACTGGGTGAGTTTTAATCTTGATGTACAGAACATTTTTGGAGATCTCTCATGATTGAGGCTTACTACATTAGCCAAACATTCTGTTGCTTTAGATTCTTGAATAATTAGCCAAACATTCTGTTGCTTTAGATTCTTGAATAATTAGTCAAACATTCTGTCACTTAAGTTTCTTGAATAATTAGCCAAACATTCTGTTGCTTTAGATTCTTGAATAATTAGCCAAACATTCTGTTACTTTAGATTCTTGAATAATTAGCCAAACATTTTATCACTTAAGTTTCTTGAATAATTAGCCAAATATTCTGTTATTATAGATTCTTCAATAATATATATTATTTTTTTTTATAAATATGTGAATGAAAGAGAAATAAAATATTTTTTAAATTTTGTATTTTTAAAATCTCATGTTTAAATCATGTAAAAATGTATTAATATCTATAAACTATTCTTTCATATTTCTTAGATGATACCCTATCTCCATCATCTGTCAACACACGGCCGTCTCCCAGCTCATCTCAGCTTTTAGAGGATGACAGTGACAGCTCAGGCCCTCCTGCCATACTCCGTAAATGGCAGAGGCAGCGCCAGAAGGAAGAGTATGCCATTGACACAAGCAACGACATCAGTGAAACATTCAAACGTATAAGCCTGAATGCCTCACTGCCTCGCCTTGACTCTGATTTTGATAGAAGAACTGGTGAGTTGAGTCTTAACATAATCATTTATAGTTGTAGTCAGCAAACAGAATACAAAATACACAAACAAATAGAGTATTGGGAACAATAAATTAAAGCTTTATTATTTAATTAATACAACTGTAAAAGTTTGAGCTAATGCCTTCATCAATACCATCAACAAGCAGTACTAAGTATTCAAATTTAGAGCTGGTACTAAATTAAAAAATTTTTTTGTTAGATTAATCTGAAAAAAACTTCATTGATTAATTTTGATATTGTATACCGCTATTTTGCGAAATTGATCATTTGCGATCAAATTTTGTAACATAACATAGCAAATTCGATCTGCTATGCAAGAAATAAGGCAGAAAAACCATTTTGTTTACGCAGGAACTTCTAAATAAATAATAATACGAGGGAAAAGTATGTAAGTAACAAAAAATATAAATTATTTATAAATTGGAAAAACAAAATGTTAGAAACATTTTCTTAAATTTTCATAGAATTTTAATAGATCAAATTAATTTTAATAGATTAAATTTTTTGAAGATTAATAGATTAATTTTTTGTTAATTTCTGCACCCCTATTAAAATTATATTAAAATTTTAAAGACATACTATATCACAAGAAATTAGTTATGTGAAATAAAAAGAAAAGAAAAACATCACCAAACAATGACATAGTTTATAAGAAAAATGAGGGCTGAATGAAAAGTTACAGTAAAAACCACAGTGGGAAAAAGATTCTACAGTTAGGTAAAATTATGAATTTGGTTTATTCCATTTGGAGCGAATGTACCAAATCGTTTTTATAAATCTATTTTCTATGTATATCCACGATTTTACTGTTTACGACGTTTACTGTTGTATCAGGTAAATAAAAATAATTTATTGTTTTCATTACACAATTTGTTTGTGTGTTTTATATTTAATTTAAAAGCTTTATCACAGTTCTATTCAATATAATGTATTGGGTCCTCAAACAGAATTTGAAGCATGCAAAGAATTCTAAAACTATTAGTTAAAACTAACTTGGTGTTGTTTCTTTGATGTGTCAGTGATAGAAGAAATGTTTGACTTTTATTTTAGAGAGTTACCAGAGTCAGGATTCAAGTTCAAGGTTAACTCAGCCCTGGGACCAGAAGTTGAATGAGTGGACACAGAGACAGGACAGAGAGAGAGAGGTAAAACAATTATTGGAAGATTCTTAGCACCTAATAGATGCTGTTTTCATATAAGCTTTTTTTTATTTTAAAAATTCCATTTTGTATCTCTATCTGTTTTCAAATAACCCTTTTTAATAAAAAATTCTACTTTGTATCTATATGTATTCAAGAAGATTGAGTTGATCTATTACTGTCGGACCTCGCTAAGTCGAACTTCCCTAAGTCAAAAACCTCCCTATTAAAAGTTTGTTGTAAGGTCCCGACCAAATTCCATAAGACTAATGTATTTTAGATCTCTTTAACTCAAAGATTTTTGGCTTCCAACCTCTGTAAGTCGAATTTTCCAAGGCAATTGTGTAAAAATTGTAAAAGGAAAAACATTAATCTGTGGATGGAGTCAAGTCTGGGGGAGGGGCTATCTGGGTGGTAAGGGTATTACAAAGCTGTCTGCTTCCTTTCATATGCATCATTAGACACCGCCTCTCCTTCCTGTCCAGCGTTCTAGCTTGTATGGCTGTCTCCCCCCCACCCCCCTTCCGCCTCTCTCAATATCAACATTGCCATTGATTAATCTGTGCCTATTACGCCAATTTCCCTAACTCGAAAGCTTTGTAAGTCGATTTTATTTTTCTGGTCCCTTTGAGTTCGACTTAGAGAGGTCAGACTGAATCGTTTAAGTCTAGTTCCAAAATCAATATAAAATATATTAAGACCATCTGTTATTTTGAACTCCATGGTCTGCTTGCAATGTTCATAAAGGTAGTTAATTAATATGTAATGTCAGGTTCTAGTATGAGAGCAGTTCAGGTGATGATCAGTGAGCTGAGAGAGCAGCTTGTTTTTTTTTTTTAATTACCTTAAGTGAAGAGTGTCTAGCACAATTAAGTTCTGCCAGCAAATGAAATCACTTATTAGGTTCAAGATAATATGAACATAGAATAAAACGGCTAAGTTTACTTACTGGATTACTGTTGATGGTCCCTTTCAATTTTCCTGGAATAGCATCGCATGTTCCTTTTGGGTGGAGAACAAATAAGCATGGGCCACAGCTTGGATTAAGTGCAGGGAAATTGTAGGTGATCAAAGTGGAGACCAATTTAGTAGATCGGTTGGATTGATAGAAAATACTAACCAGAGCACTTGAAAAGTCGTGTTAAGCCTGAAAAATGGAGTTTGTGAAATTTAAAAAAAAGTGTAATCTCAACACTTTTTCATATTCAAAAATTAAAGCTAAATGTATTACATACATTTGTGCTGAATTTATTTTATTTCTCCAAAGCATGTTATAAATTCCTTTCCCATGAATGCTCATATGACAATATTCCAAGTGATAGTTTAATTGCTGTTATGTTGCATGTAAAAAAAAAAAATGAAGTTTTCTGTAAATTATTACCAATTTGTTAAATGTAATTTATCAACTTTAGATTTCCTAGTACTTATTGTTTAATTACTTCTAAAAGTGAGATGAAATGGTAATTATAGTTTCTTACAACTAAAGTCATCTAAGATTTAATGATTGCATGTATCAATTAAGTCCCTCAGCATGTCTCTAACCTGCATGTTTGCCTCTTTTCATTATCAGCTGGACACAGGATATGACGTCCCTGACCAGGTAAATAAAAGTATTTGATAAAGTTCAACATTCTAGTTCTCTCAAAAATTTAAAATTCTTTTGCATCTCTAGTCCCTTATATCAGTAGTTTCACGATTTCCTATTGGGAAGTGAAAAAAAACTTTAATAATTATTATTTGAATCTAAATTAGCACTAATAAATTTCCATTCAGGAGTTCCACAAGGAGCTGTCTTAGGCCTTATACTCTTACTAATTTACATAAATGATTTACCCAACAACATCACAGCAGGAAAAAAAGTTAAGTTATTAGCATATGATTCAAAATGTGTAGAACTATTAAATCAGAACAAGATAGCAAAATCTTTCAAAAAGACCTATATAAATTAATGATATGGGAAACTTAACTGATTGTAGTTTGTTCAACCACAAAAGTGTCTCTATTTAAGAGTTTTAAAAAAATAAAAATTAAAACTTTAAAGAATAAATGCCAATTATTTCATTAATTGAAAAGTAATTAAGTTTTGAAATAATTTTATTTTAAAATGTTAGTAAGTTTTATTTATGATAAAATAATAGCTTTTAAGTATGTATATCACTTACCTTGCAATGAAAGTCATTGAGAAGCTAGACTTAATAAATTGTGTAATTTTTTAAACACAATTTGGTTACATAAAAAACAAACAAACAAAATACATTAACTAAAATAAAAACTATTACAATGTTCATGACACTAGGTCTACAAATTAAAAAAAACTCACATGATAACAAAAGGTTTCACATAAATATCTTCAAAACATGTATTTTTGTAGGCAAGATTTGAAGTGGAGCGGGCTGAACTCCAAGAAAAATACGAGGAAGACCTGAGAAAGGCAGAGGAGAAAAGACAGGAGAAAAAAAGACAAGTAAGTATTCAAGGAATGAATTTATAAAAAATATGGTAATATAATAGATTCAGTAAATGAAATTTTAAATTAAACTATAAATTATAATACACATTCATATACATACATAGATACATTAGTTCTGTGGAAATTAACTATTAATTTCTAGATCAATCGTTAAAAATTTTATGGATTAAATATTGATTTTTTAAAATTTAATCGATAAAAATTTGATTAAAATTTAAGTATATATATATTTTTTTCAATTTATTAAAAGATAATTAACTCTTAAAGCCCCAGAAGGTTTTCAATAAACTTCCGCCTCAGTCCCGTAAGGATTTCCCGTATTACGATCAACCGGTTATGAAATTAAAAAATTTGCGTAAAATCCATTTATATTTATAGTATTATTGTCATACTGACTTCATTTTTTAGGCTAAGAATGGTTATTTTGCGCATCCAAAAGACCGTACTGAGTTTGAAATAATATTTACCTGTAGTTTAGTACTATTATTTTAGTAATAAAGTATAACGAAAACGTATCTTCGAAAAAAACCCGTTATAACTACCAAAAAACATCGTGAATCGAGTGATAACACTAGCGCGGGCAACGGCCGCCATTGCCGGAAGTCGAATACATAGTTTTTCAAGCATTGAAGAGTTTTTACTTTCCGAGATCTCATTTCTAACGAGATTTGTATCTAGGGACGCATTACAACGCTTTAGGGATAGCGGGAAGAGACGCATTACGACGCTTTGCGACTTTAATAGTTAATAAACAATATAATAGCCCAGATCGCAGGATCTGTATTGCTGAGGAACATAGTACAACAGACCATAGCAGTTAAAAAAGTTTAAAATATTTTTTTTCTGTCTTTAAGACAATAACTCAATAAAACAAAAAAAAATTCGATTACCTGTTTTGTTACTTTCCTTGAGATGTTTGGCATTAATGGAAATTAATGATTAATTCATCAAATTAATAGTTAATTTTTCAAAAGTTAACGATTAAATTAAAATTAATCGTTTGCCTTAATATATATATATATACATTTACAGAGAGAGAGAAGATAGATATATATGAAGAAGACATCTAATATTCAATACTAATAAATTACACTTTTAAGTCTTTAACCTCACTGTTAAATTTGTCAGCTTTTATAATGTTTTTTAAAGAAAATGAAATAAACTTAGTTATAATATGCTATAATACCTTTAAAAGCCAAGAAAAAAACTACTAGTTTAATTTTCAAATCAATTCATACTCGAGAAATGTCCACGCATTATATATTCCATGAATGTGACATGCAACTACCAGAGATTGAAAGGAAAGTTTGAGACTATAGTAAATGTTTAACTTATATAGTATTCATGTTTTTTTTCTGTTGTTTTTACTGTTGAAATCAATTACCACATTGCATTTCAAGGAGGAGAAGTTGCTTCAACCTGAGTTAGACACAATGCGTACACTTGAGGAGCGAAAAGCTGAGCGGCGGGCCAGAATCCAGAGATCGGCGGCAGAGTCTACTCAACCGACATCGCAAGCCGCTGGCTCCCACACAACTTCCCTGTCTTTCAACATCAACCAGGAGCAGCAGTATGAACAACATCCCCCAGGATTTTACACAAAATCTTCTGTACCCCTGTCCAGCCAGCCTGGCACATTTATAATTGACCCAAGAAATCGCCAGGGCCCCAGTGAGAACGCTCCTCCCCTGCAGTTTCAAATCAAGCTTGGGTCACAACCTGCAGTAGGTGGGTTGGATAAGCTGAAGTTTATTTATAAATATATATTTAAATTGAATTTCAAGAAATGTATTACCATGTATTTTAACAATCGTTATCGGACTTAAAATTTTTTTTATCTTGTTCTTGTAGATCCCAACACGTCAGCATTCCTAGAGGCAGAACGAGAACGAATACGCAAAGAAGAACTGCAGAAAATTGCAGAGGAACGTAAGCGACTAGAGGAGGATCAGATGGCAAGAGAAGAGGAGAAGATGCGGGCCATCAAGGAGAAGGAGGCAGAAGTTCTCAGAGAAAAGGTATAAGAATAAGATCCTTTTTTTATTTTTATATTTTTTCTTTTGCCATTTTTTCCTTTAAAATGGTTTTAAATTTAAAATATAGCAGTGAACAATTTTTTTGATAGTGTTCTGGTATGACCAATGAATACAGAGAAGTAGGGGGAAATGTAACAAAAGGATACCTCAATATCAGTGTTAATTTTTTTTAACATGTGAATTACTTTTTTACATGCTATCACCTGCAGTTTTATACAATGGATTAATTGTAAGATTTAGATTATAACATCGGATAGCCATAATTAAAGTTTATAACTATTTAATTACCATTTAAAACAGCAACAACTTGAGCTTGAGAGGCAAAAGTTTCTCAAGGAGCAGGAAGAATTCAAGAGGCACAAAGAGCAGGAACAACTGCTGCTACAGCAACAACAGCAGCGCTCAAGTTATAGTCACCAGCAGGACGTGCAGCCTGTAGCTGCGCAACGCCGCAGTCTAGGACTCGGTGGATGGGAGAGCACACCCAATTTGACAGATGATACCATCCACAAGCCTGCGGATAAACGAACAAGTCCAACTTTCAGGGAAAGCTATTCCAACATCAGAGACACTGGTTATCACCCAACGGCAAAACAGGAGCCATCTAATGGGAAAAAAATGTCTCAGTCTCCTGCGGCTAATGTTAAAAGATGGCCGCTGCCAAGGGAGAGCAGTAGCAGCGGTGGTGAGGACTCTGATCCTGCTGGGGGTGGCCGTAGATTCTCTCGGGGACAGATGCTGGCCATGAACAGGAAAGCCACCCCCATGCAGACTTTGCCTCATGAGACCCAGGAAAGCAAAGTCCAAATGCGGCACCAGGCTAATGTACCCATAACAAGAGAGGCACCATCAAGAGTTGAAATCCATTCTTTGAATTCTGTCCCTAAGGCAAAGCTCCGAGATCCAAATGAGTGGTATGCCAACACCGCAAACACCCCGCCCTCTCCACGACAGCCAGAGCCACGCACCCAAGCTCCTTGGATGGATTCAAAAGACAGAGCAGGAACTGGTTCTAATAAAAGGTATTCCTTGACCTCCACTGGTGACCACTGGCTGATACAGGAAGCAGAGAGAAGACGGCTTGCAGGTTCCCAGCCAACCAGTTCTTATTCCCCTCAGGTATCTGGTCCCATAAAACCTGCCAATGACAACCGTTGGCGTGACAGCAATGGGTATGGCTCAGAGTCTATGCCCCAAGCCATCAGACAGACACTACTCCAGAAAACAGCCAGCGCCCGAGGGGGATCCTCTGAGCCAACGAGTCTGTCCTCCAGCCGATCCCGTTCATCTTCGCGGTCACCATCCCTGCCGCCCCATGACAGTTATCCCCAGGACTCTATGCAGTATGGTCGCTCACATTCCCCCCGAGATCCCTACCAGCAGCAGCAGCAGCACTCTGACCGATATGCCCAGCCTCCCAATTATGCCCCGCCACCTCCTGGAGAAAACGGGCTTCCAGTGAATGGGAAACAGCAGTGTTCACATTGTAGTCAAGACATTGGTAAGTTATGTAACGGACATCTAGCTCATTTTACATCAATCTTTCATTGTTATTCTGTCTTAATTCATCACCGTTTTTTATAACTGTTTCATAAAATTTCTAAATCAGACATTATTAAATCTTTTCCAGGTTATGGCACAGCCATGGTGATCGAAGCTTTGGGTCTGTTCTATCATGTCCAGTGTTTCAGGTGTTGTGTGTGTAATGTATCCCTTGGGTCAGGCAGTCAAGGGGCAGATGTCAGGGTCAGAGGTCACAAGCTGCATTGTCCCAACTGTTACAGCAACGATGAAGGTAGCCGATGACGTGCATTTATTTCTTATTTTTTTCTTTCATCATGCCGCAAATTTAACTCATTTTCTTTGAATTTTATCACCTTAAGAATTAGCATGTTTACTGCTCACAAGGGTTGAGTTGCTTTTAATGGTTGACCAGGTAATTTTATCTTCTGTCTTAAAGCAGATTGTACTATCCAAATTAGCATGACATTTTTTAATTGGGGAAGGGTAAACAAAAATATTTAAATATTTTAAAGTCTTTTTCATTTTAGCAAGATTAAAAATTAAAATGTATCCCTAAATCTGTCTGGTTATAACACATTAATATTTAAATGGATCCTATAGTCATGGAAAAATACAAAAAAGTTCCAGTTTCAGTAAAAAAAAGGACTAGCAAAGCATTGAAAAGTGTTGTTTTTTTATTAAAAAAACCAGTATAATTAAGTGTGGTGTAAGCATTTCTAAGTTGTCAACAACAAAAAAAGTTTAGCTTGAAATGGTTGACTTCACACCTAGCTCATGGCATTAATTTCTGTATAGTAACTGTCACAGTAAATGTCATAGGCTACACATCTCAGAATTCTATATCCCTAGGGCTGGGGTGTGTATCAACTTACTGAGAGTCAAGAAGATTTTTTTACATCATCGTGACTTTCTATTAAGATTTCTTCAAAACCTGCATTCAGATTTCAAGCCTTTGTAATATTGAAAACATGTCATGGGGCATACACTCATCTCAACTGAAATAGGTGAAAATGTATTAGATTTGATTAATTCTTCATTCATTTTGGCAAATCTGGTGGCAATCGAGATTATGGCAAATCTCTTAAATGATGACATTCATTTTTACCGCAGGTTTCTTAAAAAGCTCCCGTCTTTTCCATTGGCGATTAATGCAAGTACCAGATGTAGCCACCATTTATTGCTTGTTTTATGTTGCTAATAATTTGCATCATGTTATTGTCTCCCTCTGTCGTCAGTGCATGATAGTTAAGCCATCTAATGGAGTTTATTTTAAAACTGATCTAGAAAAGATTTAAGAAATTTAAAAAAAATGTTAAGTGAAATAATAAATATTTTTCCTACCATTGAGTTAATATTGGACTGAAAATCAATTTGACCTAACTTTAAAAAAAGTAGTAGCTCTTACATATATTATTCATTAAAAAAAAACAACGATATTTCATCCATTCGGTTTTAAGAAATCCATAAATAAGAGTGCAAGAGCTCAATTCAATTTAAAAACAAAATTTTCAAAGTGCATGCAAAATATTAAATATATAGTTACCGGTATATATATTTTAATTGGTATATATATTTTAATTAGTTTATTGCTATAGTTTTTCGTTGGGTATAGGCATAGGAAACAATTAATATGTCTTAGCTTCAATCAAGCACCAATTTATGTTCCTGGTCTCTAAGCATTTCATGGTTTCTTAGTTCCCCTTTAATTGATATATTTTTTAAATAGATGTATTTATGTCATGGAAAGGACTATTATGTTGTTATGCAACTGTGCAATTTATGTTTTTTAAAATATTGTCTTTTTCTTTAAAAAATTTAGTTATAATGTTTTGTGTGCCAAAAAACTAATTACAGTTTGTTACATTAATATTTTGGGGAGAACACCTGTTTGGTTCATTTTTAATTGTAGACTTTCTCATTATATTAAAAGTACAAAATTCCAAGTTAAATATTCTATAAGCAACCATTAATATTAGAGTATATACAAAATTCTTGTCTAATTTTTTACATTTATAAAAAGCAGTAATAATAATTTATGTACCAGGTGAAAGGGGATCCACTGCTATTAAAGTTGAAAAGATCACATTCGATATTATTGTACTTAAATTTTGAGGGGTTGTGCATTCAATAGTTATGCTGAAAAACTATACTCTTTTCTACCATATTTTCTTAATTTTTTGAAAATATTGCTGGGTTAACTGTGTAATCTACTCCCTTTCAATTTTTTATAGGCTTTTTTTTTATGTACACAAAATGCATACACTTGCCAGGTGGTTGTTTATTTATTAGTTTGAAAATATTTATTTCTATAAAGCCTACAATGGTTTTTGTGTCTGTTATTTAATTTTTAAAAATAATGCCAAATAATTTTTTTAAACTTTTGAATTACATTTTTTAACTTTGACTTCAAGAAGAAAGTAAGTGTAATGCATCAAACATTTGATTTTAACAAAATATAAAAATTAGATCTCTTGTCAGCTGTTGGGTTTAACGGAATATAATTTTCCAAGCATGTACTGTAAAACAAATATTTAGGTTAAATTGATTAAACTCTAAATTTTTCTATTTTCTTTTCATTTTTCTTTTTCATAGAAATTTGTATTTACTTAGAGGCGTTTTATATATGTGTGTGTTTTTAATTAATTTTCAATATAATATCAACACTTTGGAATACTTTTACACTATCTAACTAAATATACTTTGCACTTTCTGTCAATAGACTTTTCTTCTCTGTGTATTTCCCTATTTTTTCTGGTGGCTATTATTTAAATTGAAAATATGTAAATGATTTTAAAAATTGGTTTAAATTAGAGTAATGCACTAATAATAATAAATAAGTTTAATTTGTCTAGCATATTACCCAAATAAATAAAAAATATTCACATTTGAAAAAAAAAATTATTTTGAGGATTAAATCTTTAGTTGAAAATATTAGCTAAATTTATATTTACTCAAGAGAATACTTTTCAAAGTGTAAGGACCTACCACATCTTTTGTATCAGATTTGAAATTACTGAATCTACTTAAAAATTTTTGTTTAGTGCCGTTAAAACTCAGGACACTTTTGACATATAATATTTATGTTATGAATTAAGCATGATACAAAATAGAAATAGAATACGATTCTTTAAAAAAAATTATTTACTGATTTTAAATTTTCCTTTTCATTTTACAGCAGGATTAAAATTCAGTAAAGTCTGAGCTTCAAACGGAAACAACTGGCTATTTTTAGAATTTCTACTATGCCTCAAGAATGGTTTGATGGTCAACAGATTTGATAGCCTTGAGTGAAGATTACAAACTGGACTTTTAATTCACACAGACTACTTAATTAGACCATTAAATGAATTAGTTTACAGACAAGTCACAATCCATATTTATAATTCATGACTTATAAGTAAGCCTGAGTAACATTTAAAATTAATTAATTAGAAATAATTATTGACTCCCTTGACTCAGTTCAAGAAAATAAATTTCTCTTTATTAAACAGCCATATCCATAGAACAGCTTGTCATATCATGTGATCTGAAAAACTGGCTTGTAGCTTCAAGTTTAATGTAATTTATTTTAAAAAATTATTCTACACGTTAATTATCAAACAGCACAATTTTATTTGCAGCTTTTAATATTTCTAGTCTACAAAGGTTTTAATAAAAATATTAGGGCTGTTATCGATTAAATTAAATTTAATAGTTAACTTTTGAAAAATTACCGATTAATTAATCGATAATTTTGTTAAAGCTAAAAATAAAGATGTATGACGTCAATAAACTGAAAATTTCAAGTAATAAAAACAGGCAATTGATTTTTGTTTATTGAGTTATTTTTAAAACATAGTTACCAATAAAAAAAGTTAAATAAGTATAAAGTTTAAAAACTCAGTGAAAATTTCAAATTAATTTTTAAAATATAGAAATAATAGAATTTGTTTAATGATTAACAAAAACATGAAGATCATATTTTTATCCCAAGTTATGATTATTGTTTCTAAGACCTCATGATCACTTTTTTCACTGTTGTTTCTTTCACATTGAGTGCACTATTATGGCATTTTTTAAATTGCCTAAAACTTAAGTATTTAGTTTGATTCAAATTAAAAAATAAAATATTGTTAGCAGATAGATCTATATTTAAATATAAATAGTTCAATATAATGTCAATGAATTTTAATTTTGTTATCGTTAATTAATTAAAAACAATGTTTTTTTTTTATACCAGTGTCCTTATAAGGCAGGTTATTTTAAAGTTTACACTTTCGAAAACTCCTTTTTAAATGGAGGCATTTGTACGTAAAGAAAGAAACTATTATTAAGTATTAATGAATTAATTATTTTTAAAATAAATTGAGAAAATTTTTTTTAACATTTTCTTTAATTTTAATAGCTATTTTATCGATTAAAATAATTTTAATCGATAAAGAAAATTACTGATTAATCGAGAAATTAATCGGTAATTTTCGCAGCCCTAAAAAATATTAATTCATTTGAAAATAGCATATTTTCATTTTATTAGAATGGTGAATTGCAGAGTTCTTGAAGTTAGCATAAGTGTATGCTGATTTAAAAGGGATCAGGCTGTGTTCCACTTCAATGAAAAATAATAGCTCTGAAAAAAACTCAAGTATTCTTAAAAATTTGTATTGTTTTGCCTTGCACCCATCATTTCAAAAGCCTAAAATATGTTAAGAAAAAATAAAAGAAAATTAATTGATGCATAAGCCATAATAGAACAAGTAGCCATTAATATTTTTCATTTGTATATGTTTTGCTTTAAATTTAATGTGCAGCTGAGTTGGTGCAGTCCAATTTAAATTCACATATTTTTTCTTACATATATGAATACAAAAAGGACCCTATTTAACTGTGTTAACAAATATGTATACCCATTGTATCTTGATCACCATAAGCCATGTAAGGTCACCCAGTTAATTGTGTTTCAACTTATTTTGTCTCATCTGTTTGGACCAGTGGCTTAGGAATTTATTCTACAGCTATCAACAGTCCATTTGTCTCATGACAATAAAGAACTGCTAGATGTTATTTACATTACCTCACCATTGCCCTTGTCATAATTAGTTGAGAAATACTAATGTGGTCCAAAGCCATGGAATTAGTTTGTCTGCTTGAGGTTATAAACTATTAACTGTATTGAGACATAATACACAGAGAAAGCACTGAAAAATCAAAGTTTTTAATATATATGTATTAATTTATATTTGTGTAATTTCACCAGTTAATCCATACATATTGCTACTTTTAATACCTAAATATGTGCCATAATGATTATGCTATGTGCCTAAAAATATTTACTTTAAAGGTGTACACGGTATCAAAATTCCTATCAATAAATATACGCAATGTTATTTTTATATTAAATTATTTTAAACCAATCATAACTATAAGTTGAGTACAATCTCAAGAAGTTTTTATAAATACCATTTTAAGACTTCAACAAAGTATTGCAATAGAAAAGAAATGTATATTATTAAGTGGTGGCTTGAGTGTAGCACTGGAGCTGCAGCTCTCTGTATTTTCACTCAACATTTATAAAAAAAAAATTATAAACATACAGTTGAATGGTTTATTTTTGCTTACTTTATTATGTATACATATTTAATACAGTGATAAATAATTCAAAGGTCATTGGTCTTATTTGTGAAAAGTTTTCTTTTAGAGAGCAACATTGTTGATCATCCCATTCCTATCCTACTTGTTTGCGTGGTAGTATGTTAACCTTTTGCATTAGTGTGTTGCCTCTAGATATATGAGATAATAATTATTATGTCCTAATTAAATACACATACAATCATGTATACTTGAATGCATACGTACATACATACAATTACGTGCATGCATGCCTAAGAATCTTTGTCCAGGCTTTTATCAAGTTATTTAAGTTTTCTTCCTCTGTATGTGTGTTTTTCATTTTGAAGAGTATAAAAAAAGTCTAATTTTTAATCAAAACAAATTCAAGTCATGAGCCGCCACTGTTGTGTTTATGTATATATATCTTAAGACATTTTAAATTTTGTTGGTTTTTATTTAAATTTTTACAAAACTATAATCACACAATGTAATAATTGAGGAATAATTTTTATGCATAGCTTAAACCTTATTTGTTGTGGTTAGTAAATGCAAAGAAAGAAAATAATATGGGCTGATGAAAATACAAAATAAAAATAATTCAACAATTAAACAAGTAAAAATGCTGCTTAGCTTTCTTTAGTGCAAAATGTTTAACTTGATATGGTACATGTAGCTTATGTAGCTAGAATTTTTTAAAATTTATTTTATTTTCTTCCATTGTTACATCATTTTTTACCTACTCAAATATTATTCAATTTGTGGCAACAGCTTTAAAAAAAAAAAAAAACGCAAATTAAAAATCCAGGCTTGTAAAACAATTTTACATTCAAAGAAATATTGCGACACATTTAAATTTATTATAGTAAATATAGCTACATTTGTGTTTACACCATTACAATTTTTTGGTTGCTTCATTAAAATGGAAGAAATTCTTATTCATTTTGTCACTGTGTGAAACATGCAGTTCCGGTTTAGTTAAAACATTGTCATGAATATTTTACGAGTTTCATGGAGCAAACTAAAATAAAGACTATTTATGATAACTTTATGTATTGCAATCTGCATCTATTGCATTTTTCTTTTTTTCAAGTCAGACTAAGATACATTTTTGGACCAGCTGTCTGGAGTTGGTCATTTGCTGTAATTAATTTATGTTTCAAAATGATTAAATAATGATTTTGTTGTAAATACATGATATGTGCTTAAATAAAAGATAACCTCATTGGCTGACTGAGCTAGTAGCTTAAATAAAAGATAACCTTATTGGCTGAATGAACTAGTAGTTTCAATAAAAGATAACCTCATTGGCTGAATGAGCTGGTAGCTTAAATGTGTGGCATATTCATACTATCTCTAGCCACTATAGGTATTATGTAGAGAGAAAAATTTGTGACACTACATCGCAATACTGTATTTATTTGATTGATTGTGTTCATTATTGCATATTAATTTATGTGTCTTAACAAAATAAATTACCTGTCTTATTGTGTAATAGATAGAATGTTTGATCAAAACTATGCAGAAAAAAAAGTAACTTTGTTTCATGTTTATCTCAGGATTGCTGGGTTCTAAGGATTGAGAATTTTTCAATGTTTGGACTTAAGTTAGTAGTTAAAATAGGTGATCACCAGATATGTAGAGTACAAGAAAAGAAAAAATAAACTGATTTCTAAAAACAATTTGGAATTGATGAATTTAATACCGTTATGGTCCATTTCTATTGCTGTTTCTATTCAACCATTTGAGAGGTATTCATGAGAATTTTTGTTGAAATAATAATTTTAGATGTTTGAGATTTATAAAAGTTGTTCTTTCTTGTACTCTCAATAATCTGATGTGTTACAAAGAAAAGTTTGTTCCAACTCACAGCCTTCCCACATTCCTGTAAGTGTAAAGAACCAGATACAGATAACTGACTCGGCTTCCTGTTTAGGTTGGCGCTGGATGTCCAGAGGTTGTTTTATGGGGTCGTCATTAACGAATATTGTTTTCCTAAAGTCATGTTGACTATTTGTCATGCTGACTTTTTGTCACGTTGACCATTTGCAATGTTTACCATTTGTCATGTTGACTATTTGTCATGTTGACTATTTGTCATGCTGACTTTTTGTCACGTTGACCATTTGTCATGTTGACCATTTGTCATGTTGACCATTTGTCACGTTGACTTTTTGTCACGTTGACCATTTGTCACGTTGACCATTTGTCATGTTGTCTATTTGTCATGTTAAATTTTGTCAATTATTCTCACCTGTAAACATGAACATACAACAAATAAACAATATCTCTATTTATTATTATCAAATTAAAGTTTCTGATTTTGATTTTGTTCTAAGATTTCTAGTTGTGTGTGTGTGTGCGTGTGTAGGTTTGTTTGATACACAGCAGCTAAAATCAGGTACTGTGTCCCTTTATCAAATGTACAAATGCCTCTTTTATTCTTTATTATTAAGCTACATCCCCACAGGGAGTCTGATAAACACGGTGACACTAATTCTTGGGCTCAGAAAATATTGATTTCAGCTTTTGGTCGGGGCTGGATGAAAATCTGGTAGAGCTTTGTTGTGGCATGCTTCTATGCAATCCCTCCAGTCTTCCTAGAACATTGTAAATAGAGGAAGACTAAAATAGAAGACAATACAAATGTTATCCTCATCTAAAACATGAGAGCACTAAACAAAATGATGAAGTTATATCTTAGATTTTCAGGTTTCCCTTTTAACTTGAAATGATCACATGAACTTCAAAGATGTGTGGATTTTTCCTTGCTCTGGAGAAACTTGAGTGATAAAGTGTACCTTCATAAATAAATAATAATAAAAAAAACCCAACAAACTTTGAAAAAATATTTATATGCAGTATATATATATGCTTAAAATTTATTTTTCATTTCCAACAGGTAAGAAAATAAATAAATAAGAAAAATAATTAATAGATCTAAATCAGCCCCAAATAATGGTTAACTCAGGAGGCTTCAGAAGGAACTGTATTAGGTCCTCAACTCTTTTTAATGTATATTGTGAAATTCCTACGTTGCTCTTACGTTAAGTGTCTCTAACTCTTCACTCTATTTCTCTCATCTGCACACACTTGGTTACTTATTATTTAAACACCAACTCAACGACTCAAGAATAACTAAAATATCTCTTTATTTCCTTACTTCGTCAACTATCATTCTTCTAACTCTGGTTACATCTCTCACTAGTATCTCTCTCTCTCTCCGTCTGTCTCCGTCCGTGTGTGTCCCTTCGTCTTCCCGTCCCTCACTTATACCTCTCAGACTCCGCCCCCTCCAACTCTCACCGTCCGAAGGTCAATCTGTCAATCATGTTTTGTACCTCCCCTAGATAAGACGGTGTGGGGTGGTTTGACGTAATCTATCACTTGTCACTAATCCCCTACCCGAGTCGCTCTGACTGACCATACATGACACCTGGGCTAGACGTATGGTCCGTTCCGTCTACCAGGCCTTGATTACAGGTAACATCCGCCCGTCACATTTGTCCTCCGGTCGGTGGACTAAACCCGCCAGACTTTTGGGCTCCTCAAGGCCGTCAGCCAGACTCATCTCAAAGTTCGCCCAACCTAAATTCCCCATAATATAAATGATTTACCCAACAACATCTCAACAAAAACAAAGGTTAGGTTATTTGCTGATGATTGTATAATCCAGTGGTTATTAACCGGTGCTCCGCGGAGCACTGGTGCTCCGCGAGGTAGTTGCAAGTGCTTCGCGAAATTATGAAACTCAAAATTTAATGTTCATTTTTGGTTTTTACAGTAATACCCCGAAATGGACAAATTTCTTATCAAACGAAAAGCGAATGATTCGGAAGAACAAAATACTAAAAATGGACCGAGTACAAGTGGAAGCGGTAGTGATGCTCTAGCTGCACATATTGTGTCTGATACAAACGATATAATTAAGAGAAGAAAAATTAATCGACAGTATTTTGAAGAATATTTAAGTTTTGGATTTACATACATTTGTGAGGAAGAATATCATATTCAACAATGTATTGTATGTGGAGAAAAATTATCCAACAGCGCGATGGTTCCTACCCAGTTTAAACGTCACTTTTCTACAAATCACGCCAACCTTGCTACAGAAACTAAAGATTATTTCAAACGATTGTTAGATCTAGATACTCAAGCTAAACAAGTAGATCTAAAATATTTTGAAAAAAACTGTGAAAATTTCCGATAAAGCACAATTGGCGTCATATAAGGTTGCTGACATGATTGGTGTTCAGTTAAAACCACATACTATAGCAGAGTCTTTAATTATACCTGCATGTTGTGAAATTGTTAAAATTAAATTTGGCGATGAAGCAAAAAAGGGGAAATAATGAAAATTCCTCGTTCAAATGATACAATAAAAAGTAGAATTAAAAATATGTCGGATGATATCGAGAAAACAGTTGCCGATAAGCTTTCCAAACGGCATTTTGCTCTGCAAATTGACGTGTCCACTGACATAAGTGGAACTGCTCATATACTAGGGTTCGTTCGTTTCATTCATAAAAACGAAATAGTGAATCAATTTCTATGCTGTCTTGAGCTTACTGAACGTTCGACATGACAAGATGTCTTTGATTCTGTTTCTTCCTATTTCGAACAATTCAAAATATCATGGGAGTTGTGTGTGGGAATTTGTACGGACGGTGGGTAGTTAGTGTTGGTTGGTTTGTAGGCAGTTGATGTTGGTTGGACAGTGGGCAGTTGGTGTTGGTTGGTCTGTGGGTAGTTAGTGTTTGTTGGACAGTGGGCAGTAAGTGTTAGTTGGTCTGTGGGCTGTTAGTGTGGTTGGTCTGTGGGTAGTTAGTGTTGGTTGGTTTGTGGGCAGTTAGTGTTGGTTGGTTTGTGGGCAGTTGGTGTTGGTTGGTTTGTGGACAGTTAGTGTTGGTTGGTTTGTGGGCAGTTAGTGTTTGTTGGTTTGTGGGCAGTTGGTGTTGGTTTGTTTGTGGCCAGTTGATGTTGGTTGGTCTATGTGCAGGAAGTAATGTTGGGTCCGTGGCTTCAAAACTCGTTAAATTCCCACTAAAATTGCTTTAGCCGTTAAGCATGTAAAAAAATGTAGAGCTTGGTCGTTCTAAACACGTGTTAGATGTCATTCCTCGCGAGAAGGGTTCGAGGGTCGTATGTGATGTAGAACAAATTGAAATTCACTTGTGTATTTGAAATGCAGATTTGGAAATGTCATTTTTATGATCGCAAGCTACACTGTTGACTTATGTGAACTGATGTGTGCTATTTATAAATTAAAATATGCATCGACTCCTCACCATCGGTTAAAACAATACTTGATTACATTATCCAAACAGACAAAGTTTGAGTTAAATAAACCTTCTGTCTAACATCTATACCATAACAATTACAATACAGGAAAGGCCAAATAAACCAAAATCACTAGGTGGCCATATCACTCCATGTGATCAATCTCATTTAAAAACGTTTGATACATTATCAAATATCGTAACCTCATTATTGGCTCAGTATTTTGTTAAAACAACCTTTGAGCCAGTCTTTACTGGCTCAGTATTTTGTTAAAACAACCTTTGAGCCAGTCTTTACTGGCTCAGTATTTTGTTAAAACAAACTTTGAGCCAGTCTTTACTGGCTCAGTATTTTGTTAAAACTAACTTTGCGCCAGCCTTTACTGGCTCAGTATTTTGTTAAAACTAACTTTGAGCCAGCCTGATTATAAGATTCAGTTTATTTCAGCTACTTCTCTTTGAATCATCAATGCTGCCAGGGAACATTCTTTGATTTAATCTCATCATGGCTATCTCTGTCATTTAAATCTCATGGCTATCTCGGTCATTTAAATCTCATGGCTACCTCGGTCACTTAAATCTTATGGCTACCTCGGTCACTAAAAACTCATGGCTACCTTGGTCACTTAAATCTCATGGCTACCTCTGTCACTTAAATCTCATGGGTACCCTGGTCACTTAAATCTCATGGCTACCCTGGTCACTTAAATCTCATGGCCATGGCTACCTTGGTCATTTAAATCTCGTGGATACCTCGGTCACTGAAATCTCATGGCTACCTCGGTAATTTAAATCTCATAACTACCTCGGTCACTTAAATCTCATGGCTACCTCGGTCACTGAAATCTTATGGCTACCTCGGTCACTGAAATCTAATGGCTACCTTGGTCACTTTATTCTCATGGCTACGTTGGTCACTGAAATCTCACAACTACCTCGGTCATTTAAATCTCGTGGCTGACAGAGATCCTATAAAAATAGTAACACATAAAAATTCATATATTTTAAAATGCATTCAAATTTTAAAAATTGGGTGATATGATGGTGCACATGAGCTACAATTATAAATAATAAAAATGTTTGATTATTAATTTGGAAAGTAAATTTTGAAGAGATTTATTTTTAGAACAGTCCCGAAGGTCTTAGCAGTATTAATGAAACTAATGTGTAATGCTGGAGAATTCCATTGTTTAGAGACATGAAAAGAGAGAAATGTGTAGCTAAATGTTTTATAGCACTTCTTAGGAGCAGAGAGAATACGTGTGTCTGCAGAAGAGTGCAGCTCTACGCTTGGGAAAATGTAAAGAAATAAGTTCAGTAAGATAGGTATGGCAGGAGTCAGAAAAGGAAATGGTACTTGCTGCTTCCTCGCTGCTTGAAATTCAGGAATACAACACCGAGCTGTAAGCATAAAACAAAATCTTACCAGTCCTTCAATCAACCCCTCCACCCCCCACCCAATCACTTCCCCGTAAAATATTTTTAAAAAAAAATAATAAAAACCAAACAAACTACGATCGTGTTGCCGAGCCGCCGACTGCAGTTCGTGTTATTAATTCACCGTGACTCGGGCTCCGAGAGCTGTAGCCCCACTTGATCGAAAGTAAACTTATCGATTCACGATTCTACAAATGGCCAATTAGTTGTGCCCGCGGAATCGAACGTAAACGATAACTCGTGCTGGTTCTTTCCCCTGTCTCTGTGTTCTCTCCCGTTGTAAGTTTCACGTTGATGTGTGATAAGCAGAGATCCGATACGAGTGTTAGAATACTTTGAAAGAAGAAATAAGGTGATTGAAAAAAAAATTCATTGAAGTTTTTCTTAATTTTTTTTATGTCGCATAACTCAGTTTATAAAATTTCCCGTGTTTTAAAATTATTTCCTCGTCTCAATAAGGATAAAGTTTATAGTGGAATACGTTATTTTAAAACATTGATTTGAAAGAAGGTAAGCAAAATATGCCAGAAAACAATAAAAACGTGTATGCCTCATTTTGGATTTTTTAAAACCAGTCTTTTGTTTTAATCTGAACTTCGTAAAAGGACTTGTACGCCACAGTACGAGCCGTAGTGGTACTGTAAGTGACTAAAAGTAAATAATAAATGAATAGACAGCACAGTGTACAGTTGCTGATTTAAAAGGAAAATAAATTAAATATAATTTAAAGTACTAAAGACATTTTTAAAAATGATTATCATTTATTAATCTTCAAAACTATACATTACTTTTTTTTTCATTATAAGCATCATCCCTTATCACAGAACTATACTAATGTCAACAAAATATTATCTAATTGGTTATTATTATTAATCAAACAAGTCTTTGTACGTCAATATTAGCTATTCTAAGGTCTAATTTTAGACGATGTTTGTTAGACAGTTCAAAGATGTAAAGTAATTATTCTACTCATCATATGGTGAAACAAACCATAAGCCACAGAAAGCAGTATTATGTTTTGTAAGCACATATCTTAACGTGCACCGAGACTATGGGGTCATCCAGACATGACGTCACGCGATTTTAGCTGATTTTTTAACCCAACTCATTTTTTCGTCATGCACAATTCGTCACAAAAACTTAGACCGCCCCCTCCAATAGCATGTCACAAAGCCGTATTTTCTATTTGAAAATTAGCATGTTGCAAATTACTTTTTTTGTCATTTAAGTATGTATTTAGTGTAAGACTGCACTCTAATATCGTAACACGTGTGAAGCCATTAAAAGCGTCACAAAATAAATTGAGAACAATCACAAATTTAAGTGGAACTTTTATTTTAAAGTTTCGCGATTTGATGTGATGTCATATTTCGTTTACACCCCCATCCCCCCCCCCCTCGTCACACATCGTCACATTTCCTTAAACCCCCTCCCGCTCGTTGGCTCGTGACGTCATTTATAAACAGCCTCTATCACTTCAACAACATTACTTAAACCCACAAATAGACCAAGAATATTTTCACATAAAAGACAGACATATTTCCCGAATACTATGACAACGCTTTGAGCATAGATGATGGTACTCTTCAAATATTATACATTTTATCCCCTGACCTTATAGTGACATGTAGATAACAATAAAGTAACAAAGTAACAACATATTTACTTACACATTCTCAACAGTTTCCACTAACAATTAATGAAGAAACGTTTGCTTATGTGCTACCATTAAGGTTCAAATACTTCAGAAATCCTTGAACTGGTGTATTATTGTCTAAAGTAAAAACTAAATCATAACCAGGGGTCAAGAGGGCCTAATCGATACACTTTAAAATTTCCTTTTCTCTAGCACCAGTGTCTTCGGGATCGATACTGCCTCAAAAATTTAAACGAACTTTAAAATTTATACAATGACTATTATGAGACGCTTCAGTTTTTTGTTGAGCTTGAATATTTTCACGCAATTTTCCACGGCCGAAGTGTATTCGTCTGTGGCCAAATTATCCGAGCTACTTAATCAAGAACGGCAACTTCTGGTTCACTTGCAACAAGTTTTGAACATCTCGGAATCGAGAGGCGACAGGAGCATCCGGTTACAGGACCTCAGCAGGTAAGTTTTTGAGGACATTTGTAACCCGAACTTGAAACATTCACATCAATATGTGTCAGAGGAATATGTCTTAATTACACTATAACTTGTTCATCCTAACAGTCACTGCATTAAGTTTTCTGAGAATACTTTTAGAAATAGTTTACATAAACAAATAATAAAAACTCGAATGAGTATTTAATCGCAATTTCCAACAGAGAATTTCCAATTTTTTAATTCAAGGTAAATCATCCTAGATTACGTTAAATGTCCTTTCAAATCAGTAATCCTGAAACCAAACAAAATATGTCGTCATATCCCCTCAAGCCACATCACACTAAGAATGTGTCAATATAATGCGCACTGCACAACAATCTAAAATTAGCATTGACAAATGGGGGAAAACGCCATTAACTACAGTGGCGTAGCGTAGGGGGGTGGCAAGGGGAGCAAATGCCCCGGGCGGCACTTTGCCAGGGGCGGCAAATTCCTGGTCGTTAATTAGTGTCTAAGAAAATAATTATAAAAAAGTCTAGCTTTTTATGGAAATAAAAGAAAATAAATAAGAAATTAATAACAGAAGTAAAAAGAACTATCTTAAGGCATGTGAACTTTTCAAACATCAAAACTTCAAACTCCTTATTGGATATGTGACATTTGAGATGGCATCAAAGGCCCTGAGTTACTAAAACTCTTATAGGTCCCGTTGGGGAATCTCTTGGCAAACTCCCCCCCTCCCCCGAAGGGCTAAGCTGACAAGGGCACCCCCAACACGGTCCCCTCTAAGAGGGGGCCGCCTGGGCAGGGTTAAGTTCGCTCGAGGCTCACCGTCCTGCCTCTCAAGGGGGTTTCCTCCCTAAGGAGGATGTGGATTTGCCTATTTCGACCCGCCGTAACTGCGGTGCCACCACAGCGCATGAAACGGATCTATCTACCTAGGACTGTCGCAAGATAAGGGGAATCATCATTGTAACCCTCCCGGGGGGTGCGGGCAACCGCAGAACCAACCACATAGTGTTGGGTAAGGGCACCCCTTATCCGGAAGGTTTCCTCAGAGCTGACGTCCGACCAAAGTTCTTCACGGCACTTTTTCTAGTATTTTACTGGCCCTCCTGGCCCTAAACAGTGCCGTTCACTGATTCTACCTAGAAAGGGGGACGAAACGGCCGCCTCGGATGACCCGACCCTCAACGGGCACAATGGTTTTCATCATCGACAGAGGCGATCTCCACCATGGTCGCCTCTGTCTTAGTTCCGTAAGGCGGCTGTAATTATCTGTCTAACTTCCTAGCTAGCCCTAACCGGACTTCGACCTTCCTGGTCGGGACTTTTAGTTTCGGGTTTCGCGTACCCTACTCATCCCGGGGACCACGTAGAGGTAAGCCCCTTCCCCGGGCCTTATTGGATATAAATTCTTCTAATACTAATACTACCGTACTGAAAAGTACTTAAGTAGTATGATAATGTAACACTGAAGTAGTGGTAGCTTAAATGATTCTTAAAATTTGACAGTCACTCCTGTTGTAAAACTTATTGTACATGAAACATAAGCAAAGCTCGGAAGGGCACATTGTGTGGTAAAAAAAGGGGGGGGGGGCTGCTAATTCCTAGTTAATTAGCTTCAAAAATGAAAAGCTTTTTTAAAAAAAAGTTTATTAAATTAAAATAAAAGCAAACATAAAAAAAATAAAGGAACTATATTATATACGTTAACATTTCAGATCTTCAAATTCCTTTATGAATCCTAAGTCTTCTGATATTGATGCTATTGAAGTGGAAAATAAAAGGGTTGAATTAGTGTACGAATATGGCAATATGGTTCTGGTATATATAATTGATTCAAATTGATTTTAACTAAATAAATTATTGGAAATAAATTGTTTGCGTACTTACATGGTTTATTCTACCAAAACATTATTATTTTTATTTTAATGGCTTTTGATTTGAAGCATCAGCAAGAATAATAAACAACATTGTTTAGTTAATGAAATTAAAACTTCTCACGCACATATTCAAACGTAGCCACCCAGGAACAAGTGCCTGTCATTTTTAATGCTTTCTAAAACTTGGAAGGATCAGAAATCGGATAAAAAGAATTGACAAAGAACAACAATAAGTTGTAAAAGAAATAAGTGGCAGGACGTTTTGTTAAAAATTTTGACATTGTTAACGTCATGCAAAAGTAAATGGGTTTATTTTCGGTCCAAGAGAGGACAATGCTATTGCAAATAAAGGTAATATTCCGGAACCAATGGATTTGCTTGCCAAGTACGATCGAGCACCCCCTGAACATTGTTTTAAAAAAAGGATTTTAAAAGTGTCATCTAAAATTTAAACTGAGCTCATAGCAATGATCCTTTTTCAGGAACAAGATACGATACCCCACATTATTCTATTGTATTCAATAGCTCTTCAATAGCTCTTCAATAGCTCTTCATATATTTCACATCACCAAACAATGGGATATGTAATGATCGATTGAAAATAAAGAAGTAGACATTGTAGAATCTTTAAAATATTTCATTGAAGTAAAAGTGAATCTGCTTAAATTTCTGAAATGATTTTTGATAAATGATGATATTAAACAGTTCATTAAATCTAATCTGTTTACATGATAATATAACTTATTATAACTGAAACGAATTATCTATTTTATAACTCTAGAACGCTGTTACGGATTCTTATTCATGCCCATAATCGTTTTTAATGTCTAATTACTTTACATGCAAGGCTTCAGAATCCAAAATACCAAAATAGTGAATATACAATAGAGCAATTTTGAGATTATTTTGAAAGCTATAGAAAAACTGACAGAGGCAGAAAAGAAAAGCTCATGAGACCAACAGACGCAGGAACTTTGCTAGTCACAATAAAATCTTTTTATTTTCAAAACTATGTCAAAGAGGCCCGAAATTATTTTTAAATGTATAGTGCTAGAAAAAATGCTAAGGACAAGATTCTCACAGAGAAATTGATGGAATACTTAAAGGATGTTTGACAGTTGAAAAAATGTTATGTAGAGACCTCCTCCTTTTATTTGAATCTTCAAGTCAAAGTACCAGAGAGCAAGTTTTTGGTGATATGAAATTTATATGTATCCATGTTATTTAGAAATACAGTTGAGAAGAAAGTTCTATTATTCATAAGATGAGATTACTGTAGAAATTCAAGTTAGATTCTGGCAGGTATGTAGAATTTGGAAAACTTATACACTTTTTGTACACTGGTGGACTTTGAAATGTTGCCTTTAAATTAGAGTATTCAGGATTCAAATGACATTGCCAAGCAAATACTTTTTACCCTACGGGTAAAAAAAAGAATAAATGACCAGTTGATTTATTTAAGTTTATAAAGATATTAAGGCTCCAAGTTACCTAGCCTATAATAAAATAATTTGAACATTGCTTCCAATGGTCTTAAGTAATGCAAGGTTTTAAAATAGCTTCTCTAAATTTAACTTAATGAAAAATTAATTACAAGCAATAACGATTACGCCGAAATTTTCTAATCTTTTGCTATTTCAATTTTGATTATTTAACATGACTGTAAACATTGATACACGAAAGATTGTGCCATCAGGAAAAAAAGAAAAAAATATTTTATTAAAGAAATGAAGCTTTTCTTTTTATATCTATTATAATGTCCTTATTACTTTCTAATAAAAACTATCTTTACTTTACAGCGTTAACATAATTTTNGGGGGGGGGGGGGGGGCGGCAAATTTTGGTTCTGCCCCGGGCGGCACTTACCCACGCTACGCCGCTGATTAACTATCATGCTTGAGTTTATTAAAAGTCATTTCAAATTTAAAAAACTTTGAAACTAAACAAAACAATTGCCATCTACAAATTGCAGCTAAAATTACGGGAGTCGAACGGTAAAGGATTTTTTCTAAATCTCCTTCTCCAAGATTAACATTCTAAATATTATTAGCTACCGTTTGGCATTTGTTTTAACGCAATGGATGTTATGGTTGGCGAGAAATTTACATAATACTTACATTTTTTCGGGTTTTTTGGATTTTCTAGGAAATCCAGTAAACATTTTTGGTAATTTATTTGGTTCAGTAGGAGTTGTTGTTCAAAGCTCGAACAGACTGGTCGGATATTTCAAATAAATAAACAGATTTTTTTCCAATGGAAATTGCGTTAAAACTTCTACAGTCTGGGTGTTAAATTTCAGCTCGATTTGATCACTGGAGAAGAGTTATAAATACATATTTAATATGGTGCGCACCGCGAGACAGACTAGCAATTACTGGCATTGACATTTACAGATCGTGAAAATATTTTCTAAAATATTATCGTCAATATAATACGCACTGCATCGTGCGACAGGAAAACATTTAAAAGGTTGTTCAATATAATTCGCACCGCGAAACTCTAGCACAAAAATTAACATGCTACATTGAGAAAAATAGAGATCTAAATAAAAATATCAACTAATTTATTTATAGTAGAATCTACACACGATCGATCTGAAATTGTGATAGATTGTTTCTATCGTCTGCTTTTAAATACCCGTTGTTAATTATTTACATATTAAATTTTTCAAAATAAAGAGTAGGTAAAAAAATAATAGGAAAATCATATTAAAAATTATTTTTTTAAAGTCGAGTTTCGTACACTAAGCCCAATAAATAGTTTTTCTTAAAATTGGGGTGAGAATGCAATCAGAATATAACAAATGTCAAATAAACATGGTACACGTTACCACGTAGGCCTATTATGACGTCACAAAACAACGGGGGAAAACGTTTTGTTACGTCCTATCAGGCCTACGTCAGCAGTGGCGTAGCTATGAGAGGGGGATGGGGGACAAAATTATAAAGTCCCCCAAGGCCCCAACTCAAGGGGGGTTCCCAAATTAGTGTCTGTACATTTGTTTACACTAAATATTACTCTACCACATGTATATCGGGGCCCAAAAAGAGGTTAAGCTCTCTGGGCCCCCAAACCCCTAAAAATTCCTACCTACGCCACTGTACGTCAGACCTACACCGTGTTTATATGACATTTTGAAAAACGATTTTTAGTTTCTGAACATGAAATAAGCAACGAAACTATGTGCGGATAATTCTTTAGATTTATAGAATCAATAAAAAAAAATCTATCAATTTTCATTAGATTACTTTTTCCACAAATAATTTTTCTAAAGTCATTTTTTGATGTTTAGAACGAAGCCTTTAAATAATCTCTTCGCCAGACCCCAGCTTTTAGGGGAGTTGAAAGTCGTCTAGAAGATAAGTCACTTAGAGAAGATTTTAAATTACTTTTATTTTTGTTACATACAATGTTGACAAGTGAATTCAGCTGACAGTTTTGAGGTTTCCCACGGGCGGCAGTGCAGTTACAGAATTATGACTCACTTCAAATAGAATCAGTTAAAATAAGTTGGCAGCAAAGTGTGTTATAGCCTTGGGAGGGTTGGAGCGGGGATGGGGGTGGGGGTGGTCTACATGGGGATGTCAAGTGAACATGTCTTTTGTTCAAAACCCACAGACCTTAGCAAACAAAGCGAAGTGTCGTGTCAGGTGTTCGACCACATCAATACACTAATCGATAATACAATACACTGATCGATAACACAACTTTTGCTCTATACCACGCCAGAGAACAATTCCTTTCTTGTCCGCGACGGGTTTCAAAAGAGACCCGCCGACGACATCCAATAATTGCTAACCACATCTATTAATTCACCCATTGATCACCTGCGAAAAAAACCAACAATTGTTTAGCCTGTACAACAGCTTGAACGACATTAGGAATTGCGTGTTCCACGCAGAAGTGATAGGCCGACATGACATTTTTATTTGACAAAATATTTATCAAATCAGTCGGCCTACAGACCTTCTCATAGCACAGAGACCACCCTGTTAAAGGTAACAAATGATCTTCTACTCGCACTAGACAGTGGAAAAATCTCTATATTGGTCCTCTTAGATCTTAATGCTGCTTTTGACACTGTCGACCATCAAACATTGCTAAAAACCCTGCAAAATTATTTTGGGATTTCTGGCTCAGTTCTGGCTTGGTTTCAATCATACATATCTAACAGATCACAAGTGGTATCAGTAGATGATTGTATCTCTTACAGAGCTGACTTGGTTTATGGTGTGCCTCAAGGCTCCGTTTTGGGTCCGGTACTTTTCGTGCTGTATACAAGGCCACTACTTCTACTGCTCGAAAAGCATTCAGTTAAAAGCCAATCATTTGCAGATGATACTCAACTTTACACTCACACTGATCCGTCTGATATTGGTTTTACTGTCCAATTGATGCAGGAGTGCATTGGTGAGGTAAAGTCTTGGATGACTCTAAGCAAGCTCAAACTGAATGATAATAAGACAGAAGCACTGCTATTCTGTAACAATAAATCCCGCAGTACTTTGACTCTTCCGAATTCTATTCAGGTGGCTAGTTCTGATATACTGTTCACAACATCGACTAGGAATCTTGGCTACATTATTTCTGACAACATGTCTACCAACAACTTCATCAATCACATTTGTCGCTCTGCCTATACTGCCATTCGTCAGATCAGTTCAATCCGTCATTATTTAACAGATAGTGCAACAAAAACTCTAGTCTGTTCTCTTGTTCTAGCTCGTATGGATTACTGCAATTCTCTTCTGTCAGGTGCGCCAAAACAATGCATTGAAAAACTACAGAGAGTTCAAAATTCAGCTGCCAGATTAGTTCTAAAGGCAAAAAAACATGACCATGTTACTCCGCTACTTTACTCACTTCATTGGCTACCCATACAAGCCAGAATTGATTACAAACTGGCCGTTCTGTGTCACAACTTCTTTTCTGACTCATGCCCTTCATATCTTACTGAACTTTTGTCAGTCTACTCACCAAGTCGTCAGCTACGCTCCTCTGCAGATACACGCATTCTCTGTGTTCCTAAGACAAGAACTAAAACATTTGGCGAAAGGTCATTCTCCTTTTGTGCAGCCAAACAATGGAATTCTCTTCCATTACATATCCGTAGCATTTCAACTGCTAAGTCATTCAAGACTGCACTTAAGACACATCTTTTTTAAAATTTATTTTCAAAATTAATAAAACAACATTTCTTTAAATGATTAACGTAGCTGATGTATTGAGTATAGCGTATTGTCATTTATGTAGTTAATATGATATGAATGTTTCTTTTTATTGTTATATGTATTTTTATTTCCATGTAAAGCGCTGTGAGCCTGGCTCCATGCTGGGATACAGCGCTATATAAATTACCATTTTATTATTATTATTATTATTATTATTAAAAAATAGTATTACCCAAGTTCCTTTGTTATTCGCCCATACAGAGAAATCACATTTTCCACACAATAAAATAATTAATAGATCTAAATATACATCGTTTACTCCAATACTTTTTTGGTCAAACAAATATAAAATGTGATATGTTTACTTAGCGGAGATTAATGATTGAATACTATTTACTGATGTGGTTTATTAATGTTAACCAATGTGTGTTATTAAGGTGACGTCATTCTTTTTAAATGTAATTAAACCCAACCAAATATGAACACGTTTTGGAATCCTGTTTTTGATGGTCTGTTTAAAATTTAAAGCTGTGTTTACAGTTATGATGTTTTACAACCAACCTCATTTGTAGACTTTTTGTGTTCTGCATATATATCAGGACATACTAAAATGTACGTTAATTGATATATTATATTAAACAGCATCATATATCGATTAGATTTTATTTTGAAAATGTTAGAAAATTTACGTTTATGGGAATCGAATATTTGTAAAATCCACTTCTGATAAATTGTCATGGAAAATTGGAATGGCATTGGACAATTTATATTTAAAGCGTTTATTAACATAAAACATAAATTTTAAATGGTGGCCAAGATATCAATTTATGCTTTATAGTTACAATCAGCCGACTTTGATCCATAAATTGTCGGACTCAAAAGTTATCTAGCAGCTCTCAAACTTGATTGTTTACTAACAAATAATTCGAATTTAAACATCTGTTTTTTTGTTTTTTGTTTTTATTTTGTAAAATTGAAGTTGAGATTACAAAGACACATGTTTATTGTTATTGTAACCAAATATTGAATCACTGCAGAGAGTTTGCTGTTTTAAAACAAGAACACGAAGCTGACACGAAAGAACCTAAAACAGTGGAGCATCCTGTGGGTGCATTCAGGCTCATGAAACGTTTGGTCTTTGATTGGCTGCGGATCATCAACGTTGGACCGGTCGAAAGAGGATTGCTTATCGGTAAAGTTTATGGTTTTATATGTAATATACAGAAAAGTGTGAAATCCGATGCTTATTCCGATTAAAGTGAAATTGTGATAAACACAAAGAATGATTAAAGTTGCCTGGCCACTCATTTGTGGATCGCATACTTAAATTGTAAAGATTATATTTCATGATTCTTCATAAGATGAGGATAACGGGATACGGTGGTCGAGTGGCAGCGCTGGCGTAATGATGGTCACGGGTGCGAATCCGTGAAATGGCAAGGATTTGTTCCCGGGGCCTAGGGCGTTCCTGAGTTACCCAGCTCCGAATAAGTACCTAACAATAGTTAGGAGACTGGGTAATGCGTGGAACCCTCATACCTGTGGCCTGTGAACGCTGCATCACTTGCTAACAGATAATGCGTCATGATCTGTGGACGCAATTATCTTCTGCATAGAAGGAGTGTCAGTATAGATAAGATAAGATTGATTAATGGCTTCGCTAGTTTTCACTATCACTATCTTAATTGTCCTAGTCATAATACTAATACCTTTTCCTGTATAGGCAGTGGCGGCGTTAGGTAAGCGCGGGGCCTAGTGCCAGCAATGACCCCGCGGGGCCAGAGTACTAGTAAAGATCGCTAAGCACCAGTATGCTATGTTATTTAAAAATATGAAATATCTTGATTATTGTGTAATTTTAATACCGCGTGTCACCTTTTTATTAAATTATTACTATTTTAGTAAATCTATTGTGAATGACGTGTACACAAATAAAGGGGATTGGCTGAATGGTACATCTGACCTATTTTCCGCTAACGGTGTAATGCTTTCAAAGACGTTTAGAGCTACGCTACGGAATTTGACCTTCAAAAAGGATTACAAGAGTGCCTCTTTCGTTTCTTTACAATCGTTTCCAGCATACGTTCTACCATCCACTCTTTGGTTCTACATGCATAGGCTATTAACCAGGACGAGACATGTTCAGGACCGAAACGCGGGGCCTACCTAAGCGCGGGGCCTGGGGCTGTCGCCCCAGTTGCCACCCCCAAACGCCGCTCCTGTGTATAGGGCCCTCCATAAAGTACGCCACGCTCCAGGGGGGAGGGGGTGTAAGAAAGTGTGACAGTTTGTGACAGTGGGAGGGAGTGTCTGGTCAAGTGTAATGGCACGGTGTTTTATAATTAATTTTTACTATTTTGTTAATAAAAAGAATAATTTTTTTTTGAAATTGTGACGCATTCTAGAGAAGGGGGTGGGGTCCAAGATTTGTGACAGTTTGTGACAGGGGGAGTTAAAAATGCTCAAAAATAGCGTGACGTACTTTATGGACGGCCACTTACTAACTGAAGAAAAATATACATGTACTTAAAAGTTTCTTGAAAATAATATGACATATACTATTTAATAAGACGGAGAATTATTTTGACTACTTGAAGTATAATTTAAAATGAACAAGATTTACTTTATATTTTCCATACATTCCCATTTCCATCTAGAAAATTTGCACGGACTGCGGGACTATATTTCACAAATTCAGCAGTGGCCAAAAGCTCGTGACCTCATAGGTAGCGCTATGGCATTGGTTAGAATCGGACAAATCTATGATATTTTCCCACTTCCTGATTGGCTGGAAACACAAATTAATCCCGTTTCTTCTTTTATAACGTCATCAATTTTGGAGGAGTTGAAATTTACCACAATCGAAGGCATCCTGGGAAAATTATGCTGCTGCAGTTGTACTAAGAATGTGTCTGACACACCCCCCGCTAGCCACATCTGTTTTAACCAAAGTGACAGATGCTGCTCACGGAAAAGCCGAAGTGTTCCATCTCACAAACATTTAAGCGTCGACGACTTTCTCTTTGTCTCCGAGTCCGCCGTTGGGTATAATCTCTACACCCAAGCACAGCGATGGTTTTCATTGGTTGAATCTGGCTCTTGTCACAACATTACCTCCACCCGATCCAACCCTACATACGACAACCTGAAACTTTTGTTGCAATCTGAAAATCGAAACAAATTCGAGGAAGGTAATTAATTTTTTGAAAATGCTTCGTTATTAGACTAATTATTTCTTTGTTTCCTCGAAAAATATTTAACAAATATTCCATTGTTTATTTAGGACCTTAACAGAATTGTCAGTTGATTAAGTTGGTTTTATGCATTTATTTTCTTACAAGCGAGCGCGTGTTTTTGTTGTTGTAGTTTTTTTATGTGGACCATTTCTATTAAAATTGTTAAATTGTGTTACTTTATGTATCTTTGATCAATTCAATGTAACACAATGTCACCGATTTTGTAACAGATAAAAATGAACATGACACCATTCAAAATCAATACAAGATCCTTTGTCAGAGAAGCTTACAGGTAAGAACCACCGTTTAAAAACTTTAGGAACCTTTTTTCCCCGTTTTAAATATCCCAAATAGCTAAGCATTAAAATTGCCACTTAGCAATCTCTAATGCCGTCCTTAAAACTACAGGCTGTGTTTCAATCTCTTACGAAAGGTCACCTCAAAGGAGACTCTACATAATGGGTATTTAAAAACAGCAGCCCACAACAATAGTTTCAGCAAATAGACCAATTATGTTATATTACGAACTGATAAGAAATTATTTTTGTAAATTACGAAAATATGTAAGATGTTTTCCTTCACATTTAATTTTTATTTTTTAACATTTAATATTTTGTGAAAGTTTAGCCCCAGGCCAATAAATTATCTGAATCTCTTAATTGCTCGTGGAAATACAAATGGCCATATTTGAGGTACAAGGCAGAAGTGCTCCACAGAATGCCGGATGTCTTTCGGTATTATGACGTGATATCGGAGAACGAAATAGAACATATCACAAAATTAGCAATAAACAAGGTAAGACCTTTTATTTGATAAAGAGGGTGGTGGTGGTGGAGGGGGGGTGGTGGTAAACGTGTATAAATTGCATTCAGGCATTGGAATTGGATAAAATTAAGGGAGAGTATTATGGCTTTGAAATCTTAATTGTGCAGTTGCTTTTCTTTGGTATCATTTCTTGTATGGTCGTGTTGGTATTAACTAAACATGCTGAATGAGTGTTAGAATAGTGAGTGGATTCAACTGGTGTAACTTGTGTGATATAATTGCAATCTTAAATTATTTATATAAAAAAACCCGATAACTTTTTTCCCAGTTGAGCCCGTCCGAGCTGCCGGCACACCACGTGACCGGTCAAGAGACTCAACTCTTCAGAGTCAGTCAAACGTAGGTGCTACTTAATGCTTACTTGCTCTGTGCTAAACCATCTTTAAAAAAATGTCTGGTTCTTTAATTCCTTTGTTTTTGTATTGTATGTCCCCTATTTCTGAGTCTCACATACAATATTTTAACACGTTTTTTAAAAAGTGCTGCTGCTTGATCCTGTTACAAAAATGTTCTAAAATATTTTTTCTGTCTAAATTTAATCTCTGAATAATTCACTACTTTTTAAAGCTTTTTTTTTTTTTTTTTTTTTAACTTCCTACCCTTTCTACCCCGCCTAGAAATATAATAATAACTATATTTAATAAAACCTTTTCTACTAGAAATAAACAAGTAAGCAATAAGTAACTTAAGTGAATAATAAGAGAGTTGCTGTCCCGTGACCGAAACGTCTCCGACCAAATTTTGGTCATGTTTTCAGACATTTGGTCACTGTCTTGGTTTATTGTTAGTATCTGTTACATGTCAACAACTGGTAAATGGGTCGCACTTTTCTGATGTCATTTACTTTTATACTTACTAAATCTATAGTTAGTTTAAGTGTGTCCAACGAAGTGTTGCTGAAGGTCTTGATATTATACATTAAATAGTAGTACTGCTACTACTAATAATGATAGAATAAAGCCACACATTTACGTGTCACTGGTCCTTAACACAGGGCTTGGCTGCCAGATTTCACCCCCTACATCAGACGGCTGTCGCAACGGGTGGGTGACGTCACTGGACTGAACACAGGCTATTCAGAAGTGGACACGCCGTCGGAACCTTTCCAAGTGGTCAACTACGGACTGGGTGGATTGTACAAGCCACATGAGGATTCTGTGGTGAGTGGATGATGTGTCTATAATGAAAGGAAAGGGAGATATGTGGCAGTGATTGTGGTGTTGGTGGCAGTGATTGTGGTGTTGGTGACAGTGATTGTGGTGTTGGTGGCAGTGATTGTGGTGTTGGTGGCAGTGATTGTGGTGTTGGTGGCAGTGATTGTGATTCATGGCGTTAATCAAGACAGGGACAAACTTAGATCTTCTTAGTATACCCGAGTGATGGGTATCAAGGAAGGTTAATGGTGCCCTGAAGAAGGTAATATTTTTGCAGCAATATTCCTCGCTATGCTGCTGCCGAAATTACCACCCTATATTCCAGTGGTTCTAAACTTTTGAGATTAAAGGACCATTTGAAAAATGTGTGTCTTAGCCGCGGACCAACACTGAAAATTGTGCAACTGCCATGCTGGAAATTTATATACAATTATACTTTGTATATAACAAATTACTAGTAACATGTTATTAAGTAAAGTAAAACTATACGAATATGCTACGATTTCCGTGCTACATATCAATATTGAATGGAAACAGATTGCAATGCCTTTATTTTGTAACAAAGAAATGCCTTTTATGCTAGTCTTTCACTTAGAGTAATATTCTATTCTTATTGCTTCCTATAAAAAAACTTAGTCTGGTCATAAACGGTTTTTAGTATTGGAGCAATAACAACAACCCATAGCAACAACCATAACAACAACCCATAGCAACAACCCATAACACAAACCAGAACGAAAACCATTAGCAACTACCCATAACAACTAGTCGCGTCGCTAGTGGGGTGCGGTGGGGGCGAACCGCCCCGGGTGACACCATCAGGGGGGTGACACCAGACCGTAAAATTCTATATATTCCCGTTACTTGGCACTGGAAAACTCGGAGGAGTTCTATGGGTTAAATCATGAGGGGGTGACACCATGAGCTACCGCCCCGGGTGACACCACGAGGTACCGCCCCGGGTGATACCAACCCTAGTGACGCCTCTGATAACAACAACCCATAATAACAACCCATAACAACAAACCATAGCAATAACCATAACAAAAACCATAATAACAACCATAACAGCAACCCATAACAAGAACCCATATCAACAACCCATGACAACCATAACAACAACCCATAACAATAACCCATATCAACAACCAATAACAGCAACCCATAACAACAACCCATAACAGCAACCCATAACAACAACCCATATCAACAACCCATAACAACAAACCATAACAACAACCCATAACAATAACCATAACAACAACCATAACAACAACCTATAACGACAACCCATAACAACAACCATAATAACAACCATAACAGCAACCCATAACAAGAACCCATAACAAGAACCCATAACAACAACCCATAACAACAAACCATAACAACAACCCATAACAATAACCATAACAACAACCATAACAACAACCTATAACGACAACCCATAACAACAACCATAACAAAAACCATAATAACAACCATAACAGCAACCCATAACAAGAACCCATATCAACAACCCATGACAACAACCATAACAATAACCCATATCAACAACCCATGACAACAACCCATAAGAATAACCCATAACAATAACCCATAACAACAACCCATAACAACAACCCATAACAATAACCCATATCAACAACCCATGACAACAACCCATAACAACAACCCATAACAATAACCTATAACAGCAACCCATAACAACAACCCATAACAACAACCCATAACAACAACCCATAACAGCAACCCATAACAATAACCTATAACAGCAACCCATAACAACAACCCATAACAGCAACCCATAACAATAACCCATAACAACAACCCATAACAACAACCCATAACAACTACCCATATCAACAACCCATGACAACAACCCATAACAGCAACCCATAACAGCAACCCATAACAACAACCCATAACAGCAACCCATAACAACAACCCATAACAGCAACCCATAACAACAACCCATAACAGCAACCCATAAGCTATCCTTCAAATGATCAACGAGCGGTGTTGTTGTTTTTTTACCTCCAAGAAACTGTCTCACAGTATCACGTAATTCAAACTGTCTGTTCAACACCCCCCTACCCCTACCCCCTCCCAATGGCTTTTTGGCCTGTGCAACTCCTATATGATGCTCTTAAAGCTTTTCGTTGACTTTGGAACTTGTCGTATGGTGGGCTTCTGACTATCTAGGAGTCCATTGGTTTCTCCGGACAGACATTAAGATTAGTTTTAAGATGTCTACGGAGTTTTGAAGTTTTCATCACTTTTCTTGCAAGAATTTTCAAGAATATTACTCACTCTGATCTGGGTTGATCATTTACTAGGGCGCTTATAAACCCCAAAGCAGGAAAATTCTTTAATATGCTGTCGAATGACCTTCCGTCTTTTTTTCTACGGAACTGCATTGATTCACACATAGATTGTGTGGATAGTCTGAGGAATTTTCATTGTTGTCTTTATATTCGGTTGTTCTCTTTATGAAAAAGTAATTCATGTGTCTCATCAATTTAAAATATTTATTACTTTAATAAGTGTAATGTTAAATTGAGGCTAATTTACTCACGGTTTTAAAAACTATTATTTCTGAATGTCCATATAACAATTATAATCTTCTAGACTCTAGTGTGACGTCATGTGATTTCCAGTATAGCAAAGAGTAAACGTGGATTTAATTAAAAACATATTTTTTTAGGCGCTATGCTGTCGCCATCGAGTGATTAAAATCAATCAATATATTCAAAAATTGACAAAATTTAAACATTTTCATGTTTTTAATCTAAAAAAATTTAAATGTTCATCCTTTGCTCGCGGAGCACTAGTGATATCTCCGTGAACCACAGGTTGAGAACCCCTGCTCTATTCAAAGAGCAATATTGACATCAGTGATATCCACCACTAAACCAACCCTCGTAAAACCACTGACCCGAGACAAGCGAAATCTCATTAAATGTTAAATATGCTCTACATCAAAGGATGGAAATTATAAATTGAACTACGATCTTCGTCTGAGTCTAACCGACAATTAGTTGATTTCTAAGCAACGAGCTTTTTTCTTTTTTATATATATATTTTTTAAAAAGCTCTTAAAGCATGCCTTTCAATAGGGGAGATATTTCAAGATGGTTACTGCCTTACGCCAACTTGGGCTAGGGATTTTAGGTTCATCTGTTTACTTGCTGGTGTGTTACTGCACAACGTAAGAAAATTTCCAGGATTGTCTTATATTAACTGAACGCCAGGCGGGATCCCGGGAGAGCAGCTCCAATGTGCCCCCGTCCCCCATGTGACCCCCCCCNCCCGCCCACCACATGGAGCTATATTTTTGTAAGGTAATAAATATAGTTCAGAGTTGCTGAGCATTTAAAAATAAAGTTTTTCAAATAACAATAAATTTTACTACGTGCATTTTTTTCCTTGTTCAGCGAGTGTCAAGGTGGCTGGGACTGGAGGATATACCTGCCTTGAAGAACTCAGGGGACAGACTAGCTACCTGGATGTTTTATGTAAGTCACACAGTGGTATACTAGCTACCTGGATGTTTTATGTTATTTACTGAGTGGTATACTGGCTACCTAGATGTTCTTTGTTATTTACTGAGTGGCTGACTGGAGTTGTTTCCTTTATCCATCGTATAAAATTAACTTATTTCAAAAGTTTAAAAGAGTTTAAGCAGAGGAGTTTTGTTGTTTTTTCCCCCAATTATTTTACAAAAATAATTAGCTTGAATTTTTTACCGTATTTTCTCTACTATAAGCCTACAATGCATATACGCCGACCCCATAAAACTCTTTTAAATTGGTCAGTTTTTTGCAAAACCCCGCATATAAGCCGACCATACAATTGTCGAAATTTAATCCATAATTCTGGTTCATAGAAATTCGTTACTTTTCTGCTACATACCAGTTTGTTTACCTTTTGGAATGACGCAAAAAGTGTTCTGCCCTTTCCACGTTATTTGCTATAGCCTACTAATATCTGAACCTCCTCTCATAATCTGATGATTAACGAAGTATATATATAGAAACAAATACATTTTAGTGTATGTCCTTGTGTCGATTTTGTTTTATGTAAGCCGAGCCCCTGATTTCAGTAATGTATTATATAGTTCTAAACTGGGCTTATATGCGAGTAAATGCGGTATGTTCAGAACACTGCTGTCCTCATCATGGCAAAGTGTTCAACGCACTTCAATTTCAACCTCAATACTTTGTAAGCTTCAACACACACCCCTTGACCGTTACACACCAGTGGTCATTATTATTAAAACCACAATGGCCTTTCACGTTAATCCACCTGCCACCTTTATCCTGCCACCCTACAGCTCAGCGACGTACAGCTAGGGGGCGCCACAGTGTTTCCAAAACTAAGCATAACCATAACTCCCATAAAGGTAAGGTCTTTATTAAAATTAATCAGTTAAAATACCATTTTCAAATCATCTTTGAATGTCTGTGTTTGTGTGTGCATGTGTATGTGTAATACACTAAAAAGTTTATTATAAATGGTTTCTGAACTAAACACAAAAAAGTATTTCGGTATCCTTAGTTTAAAGTCGCAGGTATTATATAATATCGACGATTTGAATACGCTTCCCGAAGGCCTCTACGTGGTTTGACAGACAAGTAGGGTCGTGGAATCCAGACCACGACCTAAAACCTGGCTTGGACAGCCGAAGACCGTTGTTAGGTGTTAGGTGCTAGTCATATGATTACAGTCGCTGTACGGATCTTAGGCAAAGCATTTAGATGCAATGCCGATGATGAAAACCAAAGTACCCGTTGAGGGTCGGGTTACTCCGAAGTGACCGTTTCGTCCCCCTCAATTAACTAGCAACGCTGTTGAGCGGTGCCGGTTTAGGGCCAGGAGCGCCAGTACGGAATAGCAAAAGGTACCGATAGGAAACGCTTTTGGACGCCAGCTCTGAGGAAACCTTCCGGTGGGGGTTAAACCCTAGGCAGGTCAGTGATGATCCCCCGCTTTGCGGCGATCCTAACCATAGAGACTCGTAAGCTTTGCCGGGGTGGCGCCAAAGTGATACCATGTTGATAGCGAGTCACAGTAGGAAATTCCACACCTCCCTCGGGAGGCACACTTTAGTGGGAGGCGTTTTCGACCTAGTGTCCTGGACGCCCAGGCAGCCGCTTGTAGCAGCGACCGTTCCGGGGAGAGGGGCTTCTCAGTCTATACGTCCCTTAGGGGGCCAGGGGGCTGAGGGGGTTTTCCGGGAAGCCACATGAAGAGCGAACGCTCGGGACTGCTGATTTTCTTCAACATGCAGGATTTTCAATTCCGCTTCCTGACGAAGTCAATACGAACTATTTTAATCAACATAATTATGTTGTCGCTCGCATTGGAATCGCTAACTTTCAAAAAAAAATACAATAGTTCTGGTCACGTTACTAACGGTCAGACATGTTTCACGGACACACAGTCCTGGTCACGTTTCTAACGGCCAGACATGTTTCACAGACACACAGTCCTGGTCACGTTACTAACGGCCAGACTTGTTTCACAGACACACAGTCTAACGGTCAGACTTGTTTCACAGACACACAGTCTAACGGCCAGACTTGTTTCACAGACACACAGTCTAACGGCCAGACTTGTTTCACAGACACACAGTCTAACGGCCAGACATGTTTCACAGACACACAGTCCTGGTCACGTTTCTAACGGCCAGACATGTTTCACAGACACACTGTCCTGGTCACGTTTCTAACGGTCAGACATGTTTCACGGACACACAGTCCTGGTCACGTTACTAACGGTCAGACATGTTTCACGGACACACAGTCATGGTCACGTTATTAACGGTCAGACATGTTTCACGGACACACAGTCCTGGTCACGTTTCTAACGGTCAGACATGTTTCACAGACACACAGTCCTGGTCACGTTACTAACGGCCAGACTTGTTTCACGGACACACAGTCCTGGTCACGTTTCTAACGGTCAGACATGTTTCACAGACACACAGTCCTGGTCACGTTACTAACGGCCAGACTTGTTTCACAGACACACAGTCCTGGTCACGTTACGAACGGCCAGACATGTTTCACAGACACATAGTCCAGGTCATGTTACTAACGGCCAGACTTGTTTCACAGACACACAGTCCTGGTTACGTTACTAACGGCCAGACATGTTTCACAGACACACAGTCCTGGTCACGTTTCTAACGGCCAGACATGTTTCACAGACACACAGTCCTGGTCACGTTACTAACGGCCAGACATGTTTCACAGACACACAGTCCTGGTCACGTTACTAACGGTCAGACTTGTTTCACAGACACACAGTCTAACGGTCAGACTTGTTTCACAGACACACAGTCCTGGTCACGTTACTAACGGTCAGACTTGTTTCACAGACACACAGTCTAACGGCCAGACATGTTTCACAGACACACAGTCCTGGTCACGTTACTAACGGCCAGACATATTTCACAGACACACAGTCCTGGTCACGTTACTAACGGTCAGACTTGTTTCACAGACACACAGTCCTGGTTACGTTACGAACGGCCAGACATGTTTCACAGACACACAGTCCTGGTCACGTTACTAACGCCCAGACATGTTTCACAGACACACAGTCCTGGTCACGTTACTAACGGCCAGACATGTTTCACAGACACACAGTCCTGGTTACGTTACTAACGGCCAGACTTGTTTCATGGACACACAGTCCTGGTCACGTTACTAACGGCCAGACATGTTTCACAGACACACAGTCTAACGGCCAGACTTGTTTCACAGACACACAGTCCTGGTCACGTTACTAACGGCCAGACTTGTTTCACAGACACACAGTCCTGGTTACGTTACTAACGGTCCGACTTGTTTCACAGACACACAGTCCTGGTCACGTTACTAACGGCCAGACATGTTTCACAGACACACAGTCTAACGGTCAGACTTGTTTCACAGACACACAGTCCTGGTCACGTTACTAACGGCCAGACTTGTTTCACAGACACACAGTCCTGGTCACGTTACTAACGGTCAGGATCATTTCACGGACACTCAGCTGTTTAATGAAGCTAAAAATACACGTACACACAGGTCAGTTCAAACTCAAAGATTTCGTGAGTAGCGCTAGGGAATACTAGGGATCGAGATGAACAATTGTTTATTTAACTCTGGTCTAGGGTGCAGCACCTATAGGAATTCAATGAAAGTCGGTTCGAATCCAATAAAACGTTACCAGAAAAAGCACCCCCAAAAAACTGTTGTCATCGAAGAAAAGATCGTGCGACAATTTAATTTTTTTTTTAAGCCAAGTGAAAAATGGGAGATGAATTACTGTAGATTTCAATTAGAAAATTTCACCCTTGATAAACGGACAAAGGGAAAAAACAGAACTTTCAAGTTTAGTTGACTGACAACTTTAAAACAACAAATGTACATTAACGACCAAATGAAATTGACCACGGACAAATTGATTAACAACAACTGTACATTAGCGACCAAATGAAATTGACCACGGACAAATTGATTAACAACAACTGTACATTAACGACCAAATGAAATTGACCACGGAAAAATTGATTAACAACAACTGTACATTAACGACCAAATGAAATTGACCACGGACAAATTGATTAACAACAACTGTACATTAACGACCAAATGAAATTGACCACGGACAAATTGATTAACAACAACTGTACATTAACAACCAAATGAAATTGACCACGGACAAATTGATTAACAACAACTGTACATTAACGACCAAATCAAATTTACCACTGACAAACTAGTTAACAACAATCGGGGCTAAGGGTCAGGGTTTGATGTTGGTGATGAAGGTATTCCCCCGTTTCAATGCAGTAAATTCCTCATTTAAATATATGAAAAAATACAATCTTCTGAAATAACTTTTCATTACCTCAAGTTCTTAAACATTCTTCATAATCTAGAATTTTATTGAATCTAAGTTTCTGAAACGGAAACAAACAAAACATGATTATGCATCGGATAATAACAGACATGCCCTGAAAAGAAATGGCTATTGAAAACAGCACCAGGCGTCATGTAGACACTATGCCAACTGACAAAGTTGACATGACTTAGGATGACATTTTGGATATCAGATGACAATAGGACATACTCTCGTATATCAAGTTGGCATGTCACAAGTTTTCTAGAATGAATTTTTGTCCTCTCCAAAACATAACATCAAATCACGCCGCTTGGTATTTCTTTCTAAACATCCGATGATGACACAAGACATTTCATATTTACCCAGTGTCCGTCCTAACGAAAATAGGGCAGACAAGAAAAAAAACTCTCATCTGCTTCGGAATCTTAAAAAATTATTATTTAAACGTTGCTTACTCTCAACACAACTTTTTTTTTTTTTTTTTTTGCGACGATGCAACGTCAGCAGACAATATTTTACCGGATTAACCTGCCTCTAGTTTACAAGAGTCCCACATTCTCATTTCTCTGTTAACGACCCACCCAAGGTCAATGTCACAACTTGAGTTCACCATATGACGAGAAGGTCACTGTGACTGGCGAATAAACACAAAAGCATAGAAAAAAAACAACAGATTCTTGTGGGGTGATAACTTAGACAACCAGGGGGCGGTACCGTCACTCCAGTTTCTAACAAGAAACATGTCCCGATGAACAACGTTAATTAAAAAACAGTTCACGAAGATGATGATGACTTTCTTCAATAGTGCTAACACCAGGGCCGGTCTTAGACCACTGCAAACCTATGCGGCCGCAGTGGGCCCCGCGCTTATTATCCTTATTAACTCCTTATCCCTACCCTAATTAGGCCCCGCGCAATCCGTTTCGCATACTAAGCCGCATATGGCCCCGCAATCGTTAAGAACAGCCGCGGCTAACACTATTCAGGCTAACAAAACATGTTGGTAGTGGTCAGATGTACCAACTTCTTTCAAATACAAAATATTTAAAAAATCTTTCAACTCTATTAAATTGTGTCCTTTTTTGTCACACTCTTTAAAAAGAATAGGAAAAATAATTTTTACAGGCTGCGGAAATTAAACATAAATTTCTCTATTAATCATTAAAAATGTTAGCGATTAAAATATTTTTAACGATTAATCGACCCATCACTTACACATTATTGTAAGTCAAAAAGTAAAAATAAATAAATAAATAAATAGCGATCGATAAATAATACATTTCCTGACGTTTACACAAACATTTTAGTTTTAAACTATTAACCCTCTGTCATATAATCACCCCACAATAATGTTATTCTACGATCTGATATATATTCAGTTTCACCACATTGTAATGTTATTCTACCATCTGTCATATATTCACCTACCAGTAATGTTATTCTACCATCTGACACATATTCACCAAATAGTAATGTTATTCTACCATCTGACATATATTCACCTACCAGTAATGTTATTCTACCATCTGACATATATTCACCAAATAGTAATGTTATTCTACCATCTGACATATATTCACCTACCAGTAATGTTATTCTACCATCTGACACATATTCACCAACCAGTAATGTTATTCTACCATCTGACACATATTCACCAACCAGTAATGTTATTCTACCATCTGACACATATTCACAACCAGTAATGTTATTCTACCATCTGACACATATTCACCAACCAGTAATGTTATTCTACCATCTGACACATATTCACCAACCAGTAATGTTATTCGGCGATTCATTCTAACCGCAATGATTTACTACATAACATAGTGACAACAAAGGAACGTATTCATAACAAGTTTTTAAAAAAAATCAAATTCACCACATAACAGGGTTGTCTAAAAAATGATTTTAGATTTTGTTTCAGTTAAACATTTCATTTAGTTTTCATACGACCTGCCATTTCTAACAAGGTGATTGTTACATGAGTTATAGTCACGTTTGTCTTAGTCTAAGCTGATTACGCTTTACAACTTATTTTTTTAAAAATATAATTAAAACTTCTCTATTACATATTCTTTATAACTCTAACATCCACAGAGTGTATATTTTCCATCGTCTTACCTTGTTAACTGTCATGATTGCACATGTTACACTTACGGCTATTAGATTAACACCTGGGATTGTCACATTTGTCTTTGGTTGACCTATTTTTATTTGACATTCTTGATAGTTACAGTACCATCTTGAAGGACAGTGTCACGTGATAGTGCCAATGTGTCTGTAAACAGGTTCACTTTCAAAGCCAGATTTTCCTACTCAAAGTAGTTTTTGCCAGCTTTGAAAAAAATGCCAAGGACTTATGCATATCATGACACATAGAGCGTTAACATAATATCTTGTCTTATCTGTTACAGGCGCTTCTTCTATATAGAAGAGTAATGCGTTCTACGCTATCTATAGCATGTGTCTTGTCCTGCATTGTTAACAGAGTTTTAAATGTTGATAAAGTTTTGGTTTTCTAGTTTCTTCTGGCAACCTGTTCAATACCCGAATTCCGGTCGAGAAGAACTAGAAGTTGTATGTGTTTGTTCTTGCATAAGGAATAAGAGAGGCCTTTTTATCCTTATGTCTATCTATTAAGTCATCTTTTGTGTTTTAATTATTTCTAAATTAGAATTAATTGCTTTAAATAAAATTATTTGACATTTATTTCTATTTAACTAAAAATAAAACTATCTTGTTTATTCGCTTTCAAATGTCTATTTACTAAATTGGAAAATAATGCTCTTATTCTAAGGGCAGTGCTGTATTCTGGTACAATTTGAGACCCGATGGAAGTCCTGACGTCAGCACAGTTCATGCTGCTTGTCCCGTGGTGGTGGGGAACAAATGGGGTAAGAATTTATGACTATAGAGAATCATTCATTGTGCACTGTCTTGGCAGACTCAAGAGTCACGCCTTGTACTGTCTTTGAAGACTGATAGTCGTCATTTGAGCAATCATGTAACTTTTCTATATGCCAAGTCACCTCTTTAAAATGTCATGGTGTCTCTCAATACGCACGTCACCACTCAACCCGTGTGTCTCGTTTATTTAAAAAATAAATAAATTATCTTTGATTACGTAATGCAAGCTCTCAAGATGGCTGGTCTACTGCCAATGTGTCATGTCGATCCCCAAGATGTCATGTCACCTGGCAGTCCCTTCTGTCAACTCTCAAACTTGAACTGTCGGACATGACACTCATTTGTTTTCTCTGTCAGGTCACGCATCTCAGCTGTGAAATAATTATATTTATATGTCTGTCTGTCTGTCTGTCTGTCTGTCTGTCTGTCTCTGTCTGTCTGTCTGTCTGTCTGTCTGTCTGTCTGTCTGTCTCTCTCTCTCTCCTCTCTCTCTCTCTCTC
>MUZC01000905.1:295519-311391 GCA_002072015.1 Radix auricularia
GGGGGGGTAGGTTTGCGACTGCGTTGATTGTTTATACAGATTGTTTTGATTTTATAGTTTTAATTTAAGTGTACTTAAACATGCCTTCAAAATAAGAAAAATCGAATTAAGCATTGTTTAATATTTAAATTTACTAGAATGTTAAATCAATGAGAACCCTGAGCTTGTTTCCCTGCAACGAGACGGTTCCATCTAGGGTAATAGGAGACAATGACACCCAAAGTGTGCTGCTTATGTCCATTATTCCGTTGTTTTGTCTTCGTTGCTGTCACTGCAGAAAACCCCGCTTCACACAGATGGGATGACGGAAATGGCAACAGGGATTTAATTGCTTTGGTGGCAACCTCAGGATATTCCGTCATGTCTTTAATCCAGAAGACTGGAAGAGCTGTTTTCTGGAACGTAGTTTTAAGGTCGCCGTCATTTGCGATCCCGGGCAGTTAAACTTCTTCTTTCACACTCATGCTAGATTCACCTGGTTTGTTGACAAATGTGTCACAGATCCATTCCATATCAGTTTTTGGGTCTTTTGGGGTTGGGTTGTAGCGCTCCAACTCTTAAAAACTAAAACAGGTGATGGTGCATCAACTATGACAAAGAGGGCTCAGGCTCAGTCTCGCCTAGAATCCCCGCTAATGTTTAAAACATATCCAAAATGCCTTTGTGCACTCGCCGTTCCCACAACTCCAGTTTGGCTTTAAAAGCAGCTACTTTGTGAGCCAACTTGAAAACAGTAGTCATTTTCCCCTGGATAGGCAGATTGAGTTCGAATATGTCACACAGGTAAGCAAGTTTTGCGACAAAAATTCCTTGTCACTGAATTGTGCTGCCAGCGGTGACTTCTTTTATGAGAGAAATCTTTGCAATGGCTCTCGTAGTTCAAATACTCTGTTTAGCGATTTTCCTCAGAACAACCATCTTATTATTTGTGTGTAGAAAAGGAGGCATCTGTGCTCTGCGTCCATCTTATCGCAAAACTGCTCAAGAAAGGCGTGAGATAAGGGCGTGTGCCTTGATGTGGTTAATAACTATCAATCAATACACTGTTAAATGTTAAAGTCTGGTGACATTTTTCGGCTTGCCAGCATTTCCCTGTGAATGATTCAATGCGTAGATGTACTCCCAAGTGCAACTACCTTAATTCGAGCTGTTTAACCAGACAGTGTCGTCCGGTCATGGCAGCAGCTCTATCTGTGTAGATGCCGACATAAAAAGACCATTTTAGGTGCCCTGATATATTACCATCCAATGACTTGAACAGTTCAGCTCCCGTGGTGTTGGTTGACAAAGATAGAGCACACCTCATGTACACCCTCAGGATAAAGACATCCCACATCAACAAGTAATATTGCCTTGTTGTCGATGTCTGTAGATTTGTCAACCTAGAGTGCAAACCACGGTGATGAGTTAATCCTCTCCAACAATTGTATCTCAATATTTTCGGCTATTTCCTCAATGCTCCTAGTTACAGTGGTAGCCGACAATTGCACATGTGCTATTTTTTAACGGCAGCATCTCCTAGAAGTTCACGCAAATGTCTTAAGCAGAGGGCAAGGATTATTCTTCACGGATTGTGAATGGCTTTTTTTAGCCTTTCCAATGCGGTAAACCACAAAATATGAAGCTCTCAGTGCGTTCTCATTTACTGATGTGGTTGCCCTGAGAAATTTCTTCTGTCCTTCATGTTCCAGTTTTTTTCCTTTCAAAATACTCCATACGTCGTTGATGATCTATCAATGAAATTTAGGAACACAAAAACGAAATAGGAAAAAAGCGGAAATAGAAGTAATAATGTAGATCAGCTTGCCAGCATGAACGACCCATCAAAATCGCGCAAAACAAAACAAAACAAAAAACCGCCTACATAAAAGCGCCATGATATAAGAGCGCAGACACAGCACCTTATTGATTGTAGGCGGTTGTCCGCCCTGCGCTGTGTATCATTGATGTTCTTTGGATGTGGTGCCGCCAAAACGGGTAACAAGCTTTTCCATCTTGTGTGTGGAAAGATGCACAATCCCTAGAGAAACACACCACAGTAAAAAAAAAAAAAAAAAAAAAAAAAAGTAAATAATTTCATAATCCTATGCAGGTGGACCAGCAGTCATATCTCCGTGGACCCCAGGTTGAAGGCCACTGGTCTAGGGGGATCTAGGTACTCCCTTGGCCACAGATATCAACCAGCGTCGTCAACTCCGACATAGTCTCGGCTGGTTAATGGAAACACAAAGTAAAACACTGGACGTTGGATTTATTCAGCAACACTTGATTCATTTCAAACTAGTTTAATCACCTCATCTCGACATAACACAACTTCTTAGAAACTTTCACATTGTTCAAAGTCCATCACGACCCAGTCCGTGTTCTCACTTCATATTATGATGAGGCCTCTCCTGTCACCCCACACCCCAATATTTATAACCCCTCTGCCTTCATGAATTCACGAAACTCTTCTCTGAAGTCACAATCTTACTAGAGCTCACAACATAATCATTACATTTAAGACCAGCGATTCTCACACCACAACATCCTCGGTATCCGTTCTGTGCAAAACAGTTCCGTTTCCTGAACAATCTCTAGCAACAGGTCACACCCAGTTCATTTAGGTCAAATTCTGTGCAGCTGACTGTGACGTAAGATGCGGCCAATAGTATAAACAATTTCAGATTTAACGAACAGGGAAAAAATGAAATTATCATCTCCCACCACTGAAACGTGTACAAGTGACCAACGTTGTGTTTTCATGGAAATGTAACGCATCGCCATTTGTCTTGTAATATATCAGAAGGATTATCTAGTATTATTTAGTCGCGCTCGAGTTATTCCCCAAGATTTATCTCAGCTGGCTTGTGTCCTTTCGTTGTTTGTCTTCCTTTCCTTGGATTTGTTTGTCCCCCCCCCGCCCCTGTACATTCAACTGATTCTCTGGTCATGTAAAGTGCCTGAAATCTGTGAAATCGGTTGCCTCTACACAATTACGTACCATTATGATTCCCAAGTTTTCATTTGGAATTTCTTAACATGTATGTATAAACACGAAGTGCCAGATTTGTACTTGATTAGGCCATAAGGTATTTTGAGATATAGGGCTCTTTACAAGTCCAGATATTCTATGTCAGTTCTAAATATCATATTGCTTACTTGTTCAATTAAAAATAAATTGGTGTTGGGGGGGGGGCAAAAAAGTTGGGGAACTAAGCTAAAACTTGTGCAGCTTATACTTATTCGTAAACCCGGAATTGTAAACACATCTTCAAATTGTACACCCCTAGCTTGTACAAGCGAGATGAGTAAAGTCACATTAAGACGTCGTAAACTGGTGTGCCCATTAAAGATTGTTATCAATGAGAGCAAATGTTTGTTAACAACTGAATGACCGCTTGTAATTGATGTTTATCTCATCACATTCAGCCCAGGTCTCATACCTTGAACGCCGTCCCACAAATCATGAAGCGTTATGTCCTACAGGTCAACATCTCACGGCTGGCGGACCATTAAACCAGTTCCCTGTGCAGCAAGCCGTCATGTAGGACGACCAGGAACGCCCGTGTCATAGGTCAGCTAAAATTAGTAACGTAACATCAACTTGGACAAGACGGATGACAAGCTGGGGGGGAAGACTAATGGCTTCACCGAAAAACACATTGGTCACTGTACACACCACATAACCGAGACGCACAGAGAGTACTGTACGGTATATACTGGGTGTGCGACTCGTTGGTGTCATGGATTAGTTTAACTCAGTCTTACACCGTGTACCGCAGTTAAGTCTCATAGATTATAGTATAGTTTACCTCAGACTTACAAGGGTGAACATGCGTTAGACTCATGGATTAGTTTAAATCAGTTTAACGGGGCGTAAGGGATATTTGGCCCAATAACATGTGTGTAGAAATCACAAATTATTATCTAGAGCTAGGGGGCTTGTAGGGCGCATACAGCGCCCGCTTTTTTCAAAAGCCCAGCTACTTTGATAAATGCGGAGTATTAAACTTCCTGAAATGTAAACACAGTAACTTATGATTATAAATGCTCAAATTCTCTTTTTACATCGTTCCCTTTTCCAAAATTAAAATTAAACCTCAAACAATGACGTCATATAATATTTTACGGCGAGAAACACCACACACTTTTTAAAACTGCTATGGACTGTTGTGCTATGTCCCTCAGGTTTACAGAGACACAGTGAGTGAGTGACTAGGCCCTTTATATTGTTTAATAATACCTAATCATAAATACCTAAATATACACAGTATGCGATTGTTTTAGGTAGTGACGGTCGAAGATTTTTGGGCACACACGGAAATCATTCGGCAAATAAAATAAAATAAAATAACAATAAAAAACAAAAACAACAACAAACAACACATTTTTTTGAATATTGACCGAAACACTCAAGATCAGTCCTATGATCCTTCGTAAGATTGTTGGTATGTGTACAAAAAAAAAAATAACTAGCGTGATAATTTCCGTAGCATCACCATTTTTTCGTGCAAAAGTTTACACTCCAACAACATAGATATATTATATTATGATTATCAAAGGTTGCTGTGCGGTAATTCTAAACTCATGGGCAGCGTCAGTCAGATAGACTTTATGGCCACAGTTGTCCCACCCCCACCTTACAGGCTCTGCATAAATTGATGCCAGAATATGCCTAATTTTTTTTTGACATGCCCCATCCCCATCCCACAACTATTGGAAAGAGATTTGTAAAAAAAAAAAGGTAACATTTAAATTATAGCAGAGAACGCATAGTGTAGATGGGATGTTACACAAGCATTGTCTTGAAATCGACGGAATAGTACTCAAGCACATGAAATAGGACACGGCAACATGAAATTGACGGAGTATAACATTAGACCGTGAAATAGAATGGGACATTGCATGGTATAACATACGCACGTGAAATGTGATTTTCAATGAGCGCAGTGACGCACAATTATGTCCAAGAATTTTGAGACGCAGAAATATGGCCTAAAACTATTTGTAAATGATAGTCTCTGTATTAATGTGTGTATCAGACAGAGATAGAGAGAGGGGAGGAGAGAGAAATAGAGATACAGAAATCGAAATTTTGCTACCATTATATAATGACAAGACTAAAGAAAAGGCAGATAATCTGTCTCTAAGACGTGCAGTCTATCCGACTATGACAATATGCAGACAAGTTGACCATCAGATATTCAGGTGAACATGCCAATCATTTCTTTTGCCTGATCCATGAGAATGTTTTCAACAACTAACACGAGCCTTACAGATATGTTATGTTTCACTTGGGCGCAAACCGACGCTTTTGGTAACAATGACAACTCATTGACTTAACCCAAAGACCAGCTTTAATGTCATATTAGGTTCACTCAGATTAATCGTTCGGCTACTTGTCACTGGGCGATAAAAATGTAGGATTTTTTTTTCGGTTAGAATGCCCTCAAACGGGGGTCAATGGCACGTTAGTGGGGGGCAAAGTCGAGCAAAAGGGGGGGGGAATATAAGCGGGTTGATTACTGCTTTAGGTGTTTTTATTATTTTCCAGTTAACGAAGAGAGCAGCCAGTGATTTATTACTCTTGAAACTTGAATTTACTGTCGACAAAACATACCGCGCAAAAAGTAAAGATGACTCGTCAGGAACGTTGGCCGAGCCCTTGTTGTTTGAGAGAGGTGTAAGAAACCAAGCTTTGTACTATATGTTAAATTAACGACTGCTAGTGTTTCCGGTGTGCCACCACAGAGTGTTGTTTTCTTACATAAGTAATGAGGTCTTTGACCGACGCAAAAAGAAAAAAAAGTGAAAAAAAATTAGGTAAAATTCATCGTGGTTTTTAAAATTATGTGAAATATTTTTCATCAGTTCTCTAAAAGAAAATTTTAATAATAAAGAATTTAAAATAAAAAAAAAACAAACAACAAACAAACCAAATAATATGTTAATCCTCGCGATACAAGTAAAATGACGAGATACTAACAAAATAATTGTTCAAACCATGAGATGCCCATACCCTCAACATTCATATTTAAAATTAATATCAGTTTCAACGTGGACAAAATTACTAGATGTTTCATCGTTGTTCTAAAACTGGTCTAGCTGGTAAACACCACATACCTTTACGTTTTTCTTCACGTCTTTCATCTTATTAATTTTACTCTTCTAAAATTGGGAGATTAATTTAATGTGACGAACATTTCGGAGGCGTAGTATGGGGTTACTGAGGTAGTCAATTTTCTGAAAGCCCCCCCCCCACACACACACTGAAGATTATTGCATCTTACGCTTATGCATTGTTTACATCAGAAATTGAATTTCTATTAGAGAGTTTTATTTTTTTGGTCAACGTTTGTGTTTTTTCGTGGAATGCGGTGGGATGAAGTTTGGCCACTCCCGCTGATACAGCCAAATTACGCCCATGTTCGATTAATTGTGGGAAATTAATCGATTAATTTCGATTAATTATATTATGATAAGGCATAAATATAACCCGTTTAGTCGTGATTCACTATTTCGCGATATCGGCTAAGTCGCGGTAATTCCATGGCTCAAAATTTATTTACCTAATATAGCAATTTTGTTCTGCTACGCAAGAAATAAGGAAAAAAAAGCAACTTTTTGTTTACGCATGCACGTCTAAATAAATAATAATAATAAAAAAGGATGCAATTAAAAAAAAAAAATTATTAATAAATTTGGGGAAAAAAATAATATTTTCTTAAATTTTAATCGAATATATTCGATCAAATTAATTTTTATCGATTTAATTTTTAACGATAAATATATCAATTAATCATTAATTTCCGCCTCCCTAATCTAAAGTGATGAGGTTTGTCCACATCAGGTTGACATTTAGCATTGCTATCATCTCTTTGTCTCACTCCCCACACACATACACATGCAATATGATTTCATTGTTTGTGTGCTTCCGTTCACCGTACGCATCGAATATTTCTGTGGATATTGTGCGCTCGAACATATTATTATAGTTATGATTCATCGTTGGAATCTATGTCACACAATATATTTGTACTTTTACATTGTAAGAGTACAATATATCACAGAGCGGGCAGCTCACCATACAGACCATACAACAAAAATAACAACAGTTCGCTCCTCTTGAAAAACTTTAATCACAGAGACAATGTGAGGAGTTGTTATTGCTGGCAGGGTAACAAATGCTAAAGTGATAAATGATATCAATAAAAAATGTGACACGAGTTTAGTTTTAGGGGTTGGGGGTGGCTTTGGGACAATTGTTGTAAGTTGTAAATGATGTCTCTGTGTTAGGACAAATGGTTGTAAATTGTACACGATGACTGTGGTTTAGGACAAATGGCTGTAAGTTGTAACTGATGTCTGTGGTTTAGGACAATGGCTGTAAGTTGTAAATGATGTCTCTGTGTTAGGACAAATGGTTGTAAATTGTAACTGATGTCTCTGTGTTAGGACAAATGGTTGTAAGTTGTACATGAAGACTGTGGTTTAGGACAAATGGCTGTAAGTTGTAACTGATGTCTGTGGTTTAGGACAATGGCTGTAAGTTGTAACTGATGTCTGTGGTTTAGGACAAATGGCTGTAAGTTGTAACTGATGTCTGTGGTTTAGGACAATGGTTGTAAGTTGTAACTGATGTCTGTGTGTTAGGACAATGGCTGTAAGTTGTAACTGATGTCTGTGTGTTAGGACATGTGTCACAGTGAGTCTGTTGGGGACCTAAACTTTTATCTAAACCTGACCTCTGGTGTGTCTGACCCACACGTACATGTGTGTGTGTGTGTGTGTGTGTGTGTGTGTGTGTGTGTGTGTCATGGACGTACTTGCCCAGGGTTCAATAAGAACAACTACAGAACATCGCCGACACCCACCCCAAACTAATGGAGAGACAATTTCAACTTTGAATGAAATCATTTCACGTCTTTACTCAAACAAATCATTTCTGGGGGATATCTTTCTTTTAACCGATAAACTGACTCAGAAGAATTTATTAGCAGGTAACTGAGCCAAATTTAGATATTAATAACATGTTTCATTTTACTCTCAAATTTAATGTTACTTATCACAACATATACAATTACTGATAATGTTGACTTCAAGAGCATCTATAGAGCTGACGACAGAAATCCACCAAATAGCCGGCTGCCGGACAATTATAACCGGGTTTTTTAAACGCAATTTCCATTGGGACAAATCGCGTTTATATATTTGAAATGTCCGTCCTGTCTTTTCGAGCTTTGAACAGCAACTCCCCCTGAACCAAACCAAATAGAGAGTTCGAGTCTTTTGCAAATATGTTAAGGAGGTCCCAAGGATGTGCACAGACACCCCCCCCAAAAAAAAAAAAAAAAAAAAAAAAAAAAAAAAAAGAAAGAAAACGAAAGCAAAAAAAGAAAAATTTTACAAGATTTCCTGAAAAGTCCAAAATATCAGTATTTTGACAATTTATCGCCAGCCATAACATCTATCGAGTCAAAAGAAAAGGCCAAATGGTAGCTAATATTTTTTAGAACAATTTTGGAGAAGGAATTTTTAAAAAAAATCTCTTTTGTTTTGACTCACCTAATTTTAACAGCAATTTGTAGATAGTATTTGTTTTGTTGAATTTCAGAATTATTGATTTGAACAGACATTTAATGTACTCTAGAATGATAGTTAATAGGGTTTTCCCGCTTTGTGAATGCTACTGTTAGACTGTTGCGCATTATATTGACACATTCTTGATGTGACTCTAGAATGATTTCTCTTAAATAAAAAAAAATAATCGGAAATTCTTTGTTGGAAATTGCGTTTAAAACTCATTCGAGTCATTCCAATAAGGAACCTTTCATAAATTTTTGAGTTAATTCAAATTTATTTTTAAAAAGGTGTGCGCTCTAATCAAATCGCTTCCTTCAATTTAATTACCCAGAATACAACAAACACAAATGTACACTTTGAAACTTTTACTGATATAGACTATGGTTTATGTAAATTCTTGAAAAAGAGACACAGTTTCCGTGGATACTTTTTAGCGTTTGAGAATCGTGCTGTTTCTTGCAATTGAAACAAACAGGAAGAGGTGTTCGACACAAGGACAAAACACCATCATTCTCTATGCCGAGATCCGAGTGTGTGCGCATGACGCTACCAATGAATTGTGTCATGTTTACAGAGAGAACTCATTGATAACACTTGATTAAATAGTTTAGTGCTCCTTTCATAGGTGGGTGTGAGTTTATTACTTATCTGTGCATGGTGCGGTAGATGGTTTGCTGTATAGTTTGTTATAGCATTGATCTAGTTAGTGAAACTTTACAGGGGCTATCAATAAACGTTAACGGGCTGAATAATCTACGAAGAGACAAGCTGCTATTTTAAGTGCACTGCACCCCCCCCCCCCAACCCTTTTAATTTCCTGCGGGTTCTCTCAGGGGCGTGGTCCTTGACAGGGTGAACGAAATCGTGAATGGCCCGCCCTTATCTGAGTTATGGTAGAGGGCGAACATGAATTTTCGACACAATCAAATTTCTACAACTTGATAGTGTAAAAAGTATGTTCTGAATTAATTTTCCAGTATAAATTTGTTAAACTAACGAAATTGCAAATAAAAAACCCCACTAGTTTCTTTATTTTTGTCCAATTGTTCATCCCACTAACAGAGGCCAAACTGGGGTTATTTTCAGCCTCGTTTCAGCTGCGGCTGACAAGCACCAGTAAGAGCGATTTATTCGACTGCCACACTCTTGTCGTTGCGGTGTGGTAGCCAATATTTCCCCAGCTGTCTCAAGACTTGCAAGACATGCGTTACCGATCATGAGTTTGTGTGTGTAATTTGTTGGAGATGACGTCATTACATCTGCCTCCCACCCAGGGCCGGTCTTAGCCCACTGCAACCTATGCGCCCACAGCGGGCCCCGCGCTTTCATAAGCCCCACCTATCTTAATTTTCACTTATTATCCTTATTAATTCCTTATCCCTATCCAAACTGGGCCCCGCGCAATCCATTTCGTATACTAAGCCCCATAGGACCCAGCCAATTGTTAAGACAGACCCTGCCTCCACCCCACCAAACCAAAGGAAACTTTCATGTACCATGATATATTTCAAAACAAAAATGATTTTTTTGTATTAAAAAAAGGTGAATCTTTTCCTCTTTAAATCAAATGGAAATAAAGTAAAGAAGACGCGTTGTAAAGACTTCGGTACACGGGCCACACGCGGCCCGTAGAATCGTGTAATTGGTGGATATATATAAAGATATAACCAGGCTATTTCTCGGGGGTAGACATTGTACATCAGCTGAGGACCAATAATGGTCACACTGACTGACGCTAGAAAACAGTGTTAACTTCTCTGAGGCCTGGCGCTAAGCTACTCGACAGATGAACATTATGACAATAGAAATCGCCTCTCTGTGTCCAGGATGCCTCACTGACACCCGTGTAGCAAAGAACGGTCTCCGAGAACACGAATGAGTCGAAAGTCTCCTACTGCGAAATTGTATTAACGCTGCATGCAGCCCGAAGGATTATACCAGATAAAAAGCTTATCGCGACCCTTGTACTTTTTTTAGTTTCCCTTTTGGAGTTGCGGGAACTTTAAGCTCTGGTCGTTGTCTGTCTTAAGATGACGGTGACAGAACAGATGGTTGGGGCGTGGGAACAGCGCGCGGGGTAGGGGCGTGGGGCCGGCACCTGTAATCACCTCTTTATGTGCTTCTGCTCCCTACCAAAATCACTCCGATTGCGTTGCCCTGTACACTTGTTTTTTTACGCACGATGTAAGACAGTGTTATCTGGGTGGGCAAATAAGCCATAGATCTTCTCAACCTAAAGTCGCGACAGATTTTAATCTACTTCAGAGTCGAAGTTAACCCTACGCGCCCCCCCCCCCCCCCCCCCGCGGGTCCCCAAGAACAACTCTGCTTACTTCACAGCATCTGCACAATAGTGTTTATAGTATTCCGCCCTGGACTACACTCCTGATACCCTCAACGCATCACCATAGTTTCCTTTACCCTCTACACCTTACTCCCAACTGCGGTACCCATCATTACTTTATCCTCCACGCCTTACTCCAAACTGCGGTACCCAACAATGACTTTATCCTCTACACCTTACTCCCGACTGCGGTACCCACCATTACTTTACCCTCTACACCTTACTCCCAACATCGGTACCCATCATTACTTTACCCTCTACACCTTACTCCCAACTGCGGTACCCACCATTACTCCCAACTGCGGTACCCACCATTACTTTACCTTCTACACCTTACTCCCAACAGCGGTACCCAACATATACTTTACCATCTACACCTTATTCCCAACATTGGTACCCACCATTACTTTACCCTCTACACCTTACTCCCAACATCGGTACCCACCATTACTTTACCCTCTACACCTTACTCCCAACTGCGGTACCCACCATTACTTTACCCTCTACACCTTACTACCAACATTGGTACCCACCATTACTTTACCCTCTACACCTTACTCCCAACAGCGGTACCCAACATATACTTTACCCTCTACACATTACTCCCAACAGCGGTACCCACCATTACTTTACCCTCTACACCTTACTCCCAACAGCGGTACCCAACATATACTTTACCCTCTACACATTACTCCCAACAGCGGTACCCAACATATGCTTTACCCTCTACACATTACTCCCAACAGCGGTACCCAACATATACTTTACCCTCTACACCTTACTCCCAACAGCTGTACCCAACATATACTTTACCCTCTACACATTACTCCCATCTGCGGTACCCAGTACCCACCATTACTTTACCCTCTACACCTTACTCCCAACAGCTGTACCCAACATATACTTTACCCTCTACACATTACTCCCAACAGCGGTACCCAACATATACTTTACCCTCTACACCTTACTCCCAACTGTGGTACCCAGTACCCACCATTACTTTACCCTCTACACCTTACTCCCAACAGTGATACCCACCATTACTTTACCCTCTACACATTACTCCCAACAGCGGTACCCAACATATACTTTACCCTCTACACCTTACTCCCAACTGCGGTACCCAGTACCCACCATTACTTTACCCTCTACACCTTACTCCCAACAGCGGTACCCACACTTACTTTACCCTCTACACCTTACTCCCAACAGCGGTACCCACCATTACTTTACCCTCTACACCTTACTCCCAACAGCGGTACCCAAAAACTACTTTACCCTCTACACCTTACTCCCAACAGCGGTACCCACCATTACTTTACCCTCTACACCTTACTCCCAACAGCGGTACCCACCATTACTTTACCCTCTACACCGTACTCCCAACAGCGTTACCCACCATTACTTTACCCTCTACACATTACTCCCAACATCGGTACCCACCATTACTTTACCCTCTACACCTTAGTCCCAACATCGGTACCCACCATTACTTTACCCTCTACACCTTACTCCCAACATCGGTACCCACCATTACTTTACCCTCTACACCTTACTCCCAAAAGCGGTACCCAACATATACTTTACCCTCTACACCTTACTCCCAACTGCGGTACCCAGTACCTACCATTACTTTACCCTCTACACCTTACTCCCAACATCGGTACCCACCATTACTTTACCCTCTACACCTTACTCCCAAAAGCGGTACCCAACATATACTTTACCCTCTAAACCTTACTCCCAACTGCGGTACCCAGTACCCACCATTACTTTACCCTCTACACCTTACTCCCAACATCGGTACCCACCATTACTTTACCCGCTACACCTTACTCCCAACTGCGGTACCCAACAATGACTTTATCCTCTACACCTTACTCCCAACATCGGTACCCAAAAACTACTTTATCCTCTACACCTTACTCCCAACATCGGTACCCAAAAACTACTTTATCCTCTACACCTTACTCCCAACTGCGGTACCCAACAATGACTTTATCCTCTACACCGTACTCCCAACAGCGGTACCCAAAAACTACTTTACCATCTACACCTTACTCCCAACTGCGGTACCCACCATTACTTAACAATCTACACATTACTCCCATCTGAGGTACCCACCATTACTTTACCCTCAACACCGTGCACCTGTATTCCTTTAACCATTTTTATTGTGTTGCGTTATAAAAAAAAGCGAAGCATAAGGCGGGTCACAATAGGGATTGACAATTCATTTGTTTTTATTCGCTAATCACACACCAGAAAACCATAAATGGTAACATATTGCTTGTGGTCCAATGGAAACCTTTTACTCTATTTTTCTAAGTAGAGTATTTGTATAGTATTTGAGTTTTAACATTATTAACGCGATAAGTTTTAAATGTGAGTTAAATCCATTTAAAGAAGAAATAAGCAGTACAGTGCTCGGGGACAATAGGGGGTGTCCATAAAGTACGTCAAGCTCCAAAGGGGGCGGGGAGGGGATGTAAGAAAGTGTGACAGGAGGACGGGGGGTGTCCGGCCATGTGTGACGTCATGATGTTTTATGTTAAATTTTAATTATTTTGTTAATAAAAAATATATTTTATACGAGGTTGCGACGTACTTTAGGGGGGGGGGGAGTTCGAGATTTGTGACATTTTGTGACACAGGGGAGGGGGGGAGTTTTATATGGTCAAAATAGCATGACGTACTTTATGGACGGCCCCATAACGGCATTTCAGGAGTACAAGAGGCTTTTTTTCATGTAGTTTTCACCAGCTGAGGAAACATTACACATTATGTGCGCCTTGCCCCTCAGGAAACATTACACATTATGTGCGCCTTGCCCCTCAAGAAACATTACACATTATGTGCGCCTTGCCCCTCAGGAAACATTACACATTATATGCGCCTTGCCCCTCAAAACCTTTGCTCCTCCCCCCCCCTATTATTGAATTATTCTTGTACACATATATTAAGTTAGAATACCCAATCGAGTCCCCGTCCCGTCCCCCCCAACCGCCAACACACACTGACACTAAGTGGCTTCTTATGAGGAGCAATATCATACTAAACTTACACCCCACTGACCCTATCTAGAAGGACTGTCTTGACAGCACGGACATTAAATACCTACACTATTTACCCTTTGAAAAACTAAACTAGGTGTTACACTCAATCAGGGGCGGATTAAGACTGTACGGAGCCCCGGGCTGCAATCAAACGGGGCCCTATCCAGCCTGCGCCCCTTAAAATAAAATGATTGCTAACAGCTAATATAAGACTGTAACTCAATATTAATAATGAAAAAAAAAAAACGAACACGAAGAAATAACTGTTTGAAGTGTTCGCCGGTATGTTACTGTTGAGTGAGAATTGATCCCGACACCGCTTGCATCACAAGCCTATACTCCATCTACACGGCCAGCGGAGCTTGTCTATTTGAGAAATTTAAAAAATATAAACTATATTGCATACTATGTTCTCTAAGTGAGCCAATTAAATCAAGTTTTTCGATTATTTAGACAATCAGGTCTGAATAGCAATCAGTTTAATAGATACGATTTATAAATTTAACTTATTTATTATATTTTCAAGGGTGCGTGCAAACATATGTACACTTTTAATATAAAATATAAAAAGTTTGGGGGACCCCAGACCGTCGGGGGCCCCTGGCTATAGCCCGTTCTGCCCCCCTCCTTTATCCGCCATAGCACTCAATTATTGTTATAGCGAATTAAAACCTTCAAAAGACTGAAGTTTAGTGTAGGGACTCAAATTTTCTAGTTTAAATTAAAAAAAATAAAAATTGCCGTTCTGACCGTTTATTTCTTATTATGTCCTTTATTAATTCGTTGGTCGATATTTTGACTCAACACCGGAACCATAAAAAAAAATCACCCGGTAACATTAAGTGCTCATTTAACTGTGCTTTAAATATCCAGGTGGAAATGACAAAAATCTGATTAGTGTTCAAGAATCGCTATCGCTTTTTTTTTTCTTTTGTCTTTGTTTTTAGGTCACCAAGTTCATTCCAATAGTTCATTTCACCAGGTCCTCCAAGGCCCAACTCAATTCCCCTACCCCAACCAAAATCCCCCCCCCCATTTGCACAAATTGGAATCGTCCATTCAGAAACCTTTTGTTTGTTAAGACTAGCGACTAGCACTTTAACTTAATGTCTGACACAGTTAAAAGCCGCGGAAGCCATAAAAATTAGTTTTTTGTTCCATTTTTTAAATTCTGAGTGTGTTTGTATGTGCGTGCGTGCGTGCGTGCGTGCGTGTGTGTGTGTGTGTGTGTGTGTATTTGTATGTATACGCGCGCACACATACTTTCTTTACATTTCGAAGTATCTAGCCGTGTACTTTCCTCTAGTTATTTATGGATTGTTGAGTAGATATAATTCAAAGGCTAACTTACAAATTTCATCAAATTTCAAAAGAGTTCATTTCTGTGATTATTTTTGAGACGTGTTTGTCATTACTACGTTATATACAAAAATATATCTTTCAAATTCTTGTTTGATTCAGTGGAAATTCAAAACACAAATGACTTTTGAATACTTTTTATGTATAAATCGGGTGAACAAAATTGGAATGAGACTGCAATCAGGCTTATATTATACGCTAGTAAATAGAGAAAAAAAAGTGAATGAATCGAGGCAGGTGACGGCTGATGACATCACTATACCATGGCGTCAAGTCTTTTGTTGTCTCGCGTGTTGCCATCAGCCGAGGGAAACTCCAATCTCTTGGGTTTGATGAAATGATAAATCCAAACCCGCTAAAGGGAGGTAAGGCCTTATCTAAGGGAGCTAAGTCAAAGACCAACATTGAGTGTAAACAGAACGACAGGCCGCCATGACGAATTCGGTTTTGATGACAGCACGCGACAAGATATCAAATGTTGTCTGCCAACGGCCAGCACAATGGCCAACATTATCACACGAGTCTTACACCAACCAACATTATCACAC
>MUZC01000905.1:314041-324769 GCA_002072015.1 Radix auricularia
AGTCTTACACCAACCAACATTATCACACAAGTCTTACACCATCCAACATTATCACACAAGTCTTACACCATCCAACATTATCACACAAGTCTTACACCAACCAACATTATCACACGAGTCTTACACCATCCAACATTATCACAGGAGTCTTACACCAACCAACATTATCACACGAGTCTTACACCAACCAACATTATCACAAAAATCTTACACCGTCTCGTGGAAGTTAGCAAACATGTGGAGAGACTGTAAAGGATACCCCAAAAAGACCACGAGAATTATGGCTAACGGCTCTCCTCGGTAAATATCTATAAGCACCATATAGAAGATATGAAAACAACATAAAGAAAAAACAACATCACACACCAAAAAAATAAATTAAATAATAATAATAAAAATAAAATAAATAAAAAAAGATAAAATAAAAATAAACAACACAAACAACAGCATATATGCGATATATAATCCAAGAAAACAACCAGAAAGAAACGATTCCCTTACTCAATCCTGAGAAAGTCAATCTCATTTCACCTGGCATTATCCAAACCTTAAATTTAGCATCCTCGCTGGCACTGAAAAATACCAAACACAGAAAGTAGGAAGTCAGCGACAGGTGTTAGAGCAGTGATTATCTGAAATATACATGTGGGTCGGCTACTAATATTGATACGACCTATAGTATTTTTACATTCATTTTTCGAATGTTTTAGAAGCCAAAAGATGGTTGCAATGGGTGTGGTGTATTACATTCTTTTAAAGACATCTATTCAAACTCATTTCGAAGATTAATAAAATCAGCTAATATTTCTAAGGTTTATGAAATTTCGATGAGTCTTTTAAAGAATGACACATAACCGGCGACACCAATAGAAACGGAGTGCGACTCTGGAAAGCTCTTTGACCATCGACAATTCTCGTAAAGGATATGCCAAAGAGCCCAACTGACATTAAAGCTGTTTACGTCTGTTTACTACATCAACCGGAATCGCTGGGCAGTCCATTTGTGCTACGTCAATTGTTAGCTCAGTCCATTGTTATATCAGTCCATTGTTAGATCTGTCCATTGTTACATCTGGCCATTGTTAGATCTGTCCATTGTTAGATCTGTCCATTGTTAGATCTGTCCATTGTTAGATCAGTCGATTGTTGGATCGGTCCATTGTTAAATCTGTCCATTGTTAGATCTGTCCATTGTTAGATCTGTCCATTGTTAGATCTGTCCATTGTTAGATCTGTCCATTGTTAGATCAGTCGATTGTTAGATCGGTCCATTGTTAGATCTGTCCATTGTTAGATCAGTCGATTGTTAGATCAGTCCATTGTTAGATCTGTCAATTGTTAGATCATTCCATTGCTAGATCTGTCCATTGTTAGATCAGTCTATTGTTAGATCAGTCCATTGTTAGATCTGTCCATTGTTAGATCTGTCCATTGTTAGATCAATCCATTGTTAGATCAGTCCATTGTTAGATCTGTCCATTGTTACATCTGGCCATTGTTAGATCTGTCCATTGTTAGATCTGTCCATTGTTAGATCTGTCCATTGTTAAATCTGTCCATTGTTAGATCTGTCCATTGTTAGATCTGTCCATTGTTAGATCAGTCGATTGTTGGATCGGTCCATTGTTAAATCTGTCCTTTGTTAGATCAGTCCATTGTTAGATCTGTCCATTGTTAGATCTGTCCATTGTTAGATCAGTCCATTGTTAGATCAGTCCATTGTTAGATCTGTCCATTGTTAGATCAGTCGATTGTTAGATCTGTCCATTGTTAGATCTGTCCATTGTTAGATCAGTCGACTGTTAGATCAGTCCATTGTTAGATCTGTCCATTGATTCGTCAGCCCATGGCAAAGGAGGTAGGTGAGGTCTCAATTTGAAACTATGAGAGGAACACATTTAATATGACTTTGCACTGTCCCAATATATTTGAAATTTAATGGTATCTTTTTAATTCCAAGAATTATCACAATCACACGTGTGTTATAAAAGTCACTTCAAATTAGCATTTTTAAAATTTATTTTTAAAACAGCCATCAATCTGAAAAGTTATTTTAAAGTTTCATTTCTTCAAACTAACCAAATCAAAAATAAATTGTCCAGGCTAAAATTATTTTTTAAAAATTGAAACTCTAAAGATCTTTACTTTCACATAAGTTAAATAAATTAATGGATGGAATGGGTTTATCTTATCTTAGATATACAGACGCTCCTTCTATGCAGAAGATAATTGCGTCCACAGACCATGAGAGATGATCTGTTGGCAAGTGATGCAGCGGTCACAGGCCACGGCTATAGGGGTTCCACGCATTACCCCAGCCGCCTATTTTCCAGTCTAGTTAGAGCTGGGTGACTCGGGGACTCCCCAGGCCCCGGGAACAAATCCTCGCCTTCGCGTGGATTCGAGCTCGTGACCATCGGTATGACAGTCGAGAGCGCTACCTCTCGACCACCACGTCCCATTTCATTATTGTTCTAAAGAAGTTCTGAAACAGATACAAATATTACTGTACAACTGACCCATTATTAGGTTTACGCCAAGTAAACGAAAAAGGGTAAAACTGTTTTTCCATTAATGAACTGATATTAGGCAACACAAACTTAAACTGTTTTCAACTAATCTACAGTCGTATAATGTAAACCTGAGACTAATCTCTTAAACCCTTGTCGAACTCCTGGGCAACCTGCTTCATCTGCTGAGCAGTGCCATACAACATTAAGCGTAGGACTCTCTGAAAAATGTTCTGGCTCTCTCCTTACATCTTAGCTGTTGACGTTAAACAAAATGGGGGTGAGACTACAATCAGGCTTATAAATTAGTCAATGGAAAACCGGTAAACAAAGCAAAACAGCGAACGTTTCGGCAAAGAGCCTCCTTCAACGAACAAACAATGCAGAAATAAAACAAATAAAAAGAAATGATAGATAAAAACTTAGCTGCGGTGGACTCCAAAAAATCAATGAAAGCATGATTACATAGCGTTACGAACGAATGAATAAATATCTATAGGAAATTATTTATTAATTATAATGTTTTGTGACTTGTGATAAAGTATAGACATTCTCAGAAAGAATTGCATGGGATGAGAGATAAAAGAGGTAATGGATAAAAAAGATGAAAAGTCTTGTGAGCTTAAAATTTGTGGTGCAGAATTTAGCGAAAATGGATTATTGAATTTATATTTTTATCACGTTTTCGTGAATAATGTTTGTGATCAAATTTATATTTTAAAAAATTAGAAAAAAAACCATCAACATAAAAAAAACAACAGCTACATATATCTCCTCTACTGAAGCTCTGATTCAAAGGTATGCTCATCATTGTTCACACGGTCACTGTACAAATGATTTTATCATTGGTGAAGGTCTGCAGTTAACTGCAAAACCGGTCGTGACAGTAATCTTACCAAAGTGCAACGCAATTCAAGAGAGTTTATTAAATTAGTGCCAGACGGCCTGCCTGGAAGCCTGTAAACATTTTAAATGACTATCGTCAACTTCATTATTTTAAGAAATCCTTTGACTACAAGTCACGGGTTTTCAAGGCCATTGGGAATAGACCAAAGCCTCACCGGATAAATCTATCCATCGAACTTAAGTTAAGTGGTAGTAAATTCAAGGCAGAAGCTACTGTTGCCTGTTTGTTAAGCTGTTGTTTGATCTCTTTATAACAATGAAAATTCTGTTATTCTTTACAATGTCATTGTTGTTTTCATTTATTTATTTAGCACTTCCTTCGTTTAGCGCAAAACACGTATTGTGCTTAAATTATTAGTTTTGTAGAAATTTTGAAATGATTTCAACTTTTCAACGGTTTCAGCGAGTAATAAGCTTATTTTGAATGAAATTTACTTTAAATACACATACAACCCCCCCCCCCACACACACAAACAAAAAACCCCCACAAAAAACAAACAAACAAAACCAAAAAACAAACACACACAAAGAAACATAAGGCGAAGTTTATGTTTTCAAAAAAATTACAACTACATATTTGAAGAGATTTATTACTGCTGGAATGCAAGGATATTTGATGAAATAAACAAGGCTTCAAGTTGTTTTGAGGAGGAAAAAAGAATTTTGATACCTATGGCCATGGCTATTTTTAGCTCCAGTAGATGTGGTTTTTCAAATAATTCATTGAGATAAACTCTAATAAAGCTATGGTGATTATATTATAAACTTAACTTAACAAAACACAATAAGAAAAAAAAATTACTGTCCACATGCCTTTAATTTTGTTCTTTTGGGGTGGGGTTTGGTCTATTGGGCTACTACAAAATCATTGGCTATAGAACAAAACAGTATCTACAACATTATTACATTTTGTGTTTATACACAATATTATTACATTTTTTGTTTATACTTTTCTTCAGAATGATGTTTTTTTAAAAAAAAAAAATGTCATGGCTTGTTTTCTTTCTTTTTCTAAGTCTGCGATTCTTAAAGTGTCTACAAAATAATTTTTACGCTTATATTTTAATAGCGTCTAGGCATTCATGACCTGTTACATCTTTCTTCCATACTTCTATTAAGATATTTTATGTACAGTTGTAGATCTGCATAGTTTTCTTTTAAATTAGTGTCTAGAAATGTTTACTTTATCGAAAATGTTAATATATACAAAATCTTCATGTGACCAACAATATGTGTACGTACGGTATTAGTTGGTCTGAAAAAAAATCGTCTTGTTAGGAATGTGTGTGTGTTTTAAAAAAAAAATTTCAATAGTTAATATTTTTGTGTGTGTCTAGGAATTCGAACGTCTCTAAGGAACTGCACGTGTGCCGAATGTCAAGTTTCTTGACAAGTTTCGCTAAGCAACTTATCCCCGTAAACATCACACGTGGAGATATCCCTGAGGTTACCTTCTGACTGTGGGAACTAAGACACGGCCAAAAGACCAATGGACCGTGTCAGGTTCTCCTTAATGGACCTGAACGAATACCGAGACAAACATGAAGTCGGCTGTAGCCAAAAGGGGGTTCGTGTGATATAGCAAGGGATATGTGATATGTGATGGTATGAGATTAAATGGAAAAACAATATAGGAGATGGAATAACTTTTTTAAAAAAGACAACAATAAAAAAAAAACAATCAAAATCAGTGTCATATATGATGGTAACTTTTGTCGTTAAATAAGATGATACGCAATGAAAAGACGTGCTGTTACATGATGAAAAATTTTGCGAGTGTTAATACGAGAAATGGGATTAATAGGTAAAAAGAGATGGTATATATGAAGGTAGGGGAAGAAGAGAGCTAGAGGTGAAAGGAGATTCTTGTAATCATGACTCCAATCATTGGTAAAAGGCAAAATTATGATCAATGAAAATGGATACTTATGGAAAAAGATATATCTCGCTGTAACAGTATGTTAAACTTTTTGTGTTTAAAATTTATTTTATTGCAAGGTTTAGGATTATTTTCGCCACATTCGGGACCCAGTCCCCTTTTCTCTTTCTCAATCTTTTTTGTACAATATATGAGAAATCAGTGAGGTGCTTAATTAGGGCGAAATCAGAATAGCAATACATCTATATGCATGCATTAATAGACTGGTTTATTTGTTAGGAAATGTAAAAAAAAAAAAAAAAAAAAAGACCCCACAACTAAAGAACGTGTTACTGTGAAACGTGACATTTTAGAGACAAACATATCAACTTACAAATGTCCAAAAAAGTCCCCCTCTAAGTTGCCCAAAGTTTACGACGACATCTGTCTCAGGCTTACTTCGGCTTCACTCAAATGTTTCTTCTTGCGTATCCTACGAGCCAGCAGAATGGCGTTGGCCGTGTAGAGAAAAGGGTTGAAGGCGGAGTTGGCAGGCAAGAGAAAGACAGTGGCGACAACGTTCATCTCCCCTGGCACAGGCTGACCGGAGCGAGCGGCCAGTCCCATGACCGTGATGGGGAACCAACAGAGGCAGTCGGTGAGCACGACCAGAATCAGGCGTTTGGCGATGGCCGTGTCTTGGCGGACCCTCATCTCCGAGAGTCGTGAATGTTTCTGGAGAGTGACGGATAAATAAATGAGGAGCTGGCCCAGAGCCACCAGGAGAAACACGATAATGTTGAACAAGATGAAGATCCCGAAGGCGTATTCATAACCTGGTTGGTGAGATCGGGTGATGGGCAGAGGGACGCCCACCGCCTTCTGGGTGTAGAGTTCCCAGTGCTGAAAAGGCGGAAGCAGCGGGATGGTCGCCATGATAAGGCCGACTATCCAAACAAGACCGGATGCGATGGTGGCTGATTTGGCGTTGAAGTGGCAGTGTGGGTGTAATGGGAGCGCTATGGCGAGGAGGCGGTCAAGCGTGACCAAGAGGATGAAGAGAGCCGATGTCTCGCTGGATAGAAGACACAGAAACCCAGCCACCTGGCACGCGACGCTGCTCGTCCATTCATGCTCGTACACCAGATACCGATCTCTGTAGAAGGCGTCGGCGCTGCCTATAATCACAAGGTAGACGCCCATGATAAGATCGGATATGCTTAAACATGTTATGATGATCCGGAAGCTTTGCTTTAATCCCCTATCGAAGAAGATTCGATACGTGATGACGCCGATGTTTCCTGTGATAGTCAGGACGGCCATGATCCACAAGGAGGCCCTCAGGAGGAGAGTGCGGAGGATGTCGGCACACGATGAGATCTCGTCATTAGGTGCATCGCAGTCCACAGCCTGCACGGTGCTCGGCTTGACGGTATCACAGCACAGTCTAAAATTGTCTGTGGTGATCTGACGAAGATTTTTCTGGTTCTGAAATATGCTTGAGGTGAACGACACCACGTTGTTTCCTTTCAGATCAATCCGCTTCAGCGCGACTAAGCCTTTGAAGGCGCCGTCTGAAATTTTCCAGATGTTCATAAACCGTAAAGTGAGCTCTTGTAGCTTGGCTGCTCCGTCAAAACTTTCGTATCCCAGCTCATTTTTCCTGTTGTAGGACAGGTCCAACTTGGTCAGCTCACGCGTGTGCCGTAAAAACAAATAGTTCTGGTTGTGTAGCCGATTATTGGACAAAATTAACGTTTGTAGCACGGGGCAATGTTTGAACACGTCATTTCCAAGGTATTCAATCAAATTGTTACTTGCGTCTAGAATCCTCAGATTAAGATACCTGAGTCCCATGTCCGTAATGTTGACCACGCCGCTGGACGATACGTTGAGGTAGATGAGACCATAAGAGGCGATGCCCTCAAACTTCAGGTCGGGGAGATAAGAATTGTTGAGTCTTAGGTAGCGGACGAGCACAGGGTCGGATTCGTTGAAGCTTGGGGGCGCTTTACAGGTTATTTCCATCCTGACGCACGTGCAGTTAGGGGGACAGTTTTTAATTTGGTACGCGCACAATGTCTCGTCATCGTGGTTCGGACAGTGGTAGTAGCCGTCGCAGAGGTGCTCAGTGTGTACACACACTCGTGAGTACTTGCACTTGTACATTCCGTTGCAATACTTCTCACATAGCTGCCAGTTCTCGTCCTCACCAAACGGGCAGTCGATGTAGCCGTTACACCACATGTACAGGGGGATGCAGTAGCCATTTTCGCACCGCGCATGTGTCTCGGGACAATGTCGAACGTCGGGGGGTAGCGGTCGAAACTCAAACTTGCCGTAACCGTCAGGGTAGATACTTCCATCCTTTTCTGGCGACTTGAATACGTTTTCTCTGAATTCGCTTTCAGGGGCGCGCCTGCCTTTCAGGTCTCGAATGGGACAGTCAATCTCATCGTCCGTCGTCCATTTTTCCGGTAAGCAGGCGATCATAGGACACAAAGACGTCCCGGCGGTGCAGTCTGTGCAATCCTCCTCATCCGATGCATCAAGGCAATCCTCTCGCCCGTCACAAACTTTGGACTTCTCCAGCAGCATTCCGTCAGTACACATCGTCATATTCAGTCCAAGGCTTGCCTTGTTTGGAGTTTTGCAGAGCGCCTCATCGGTTGCGTCTGGACATCCGTTTATACCATCACATACGAAAGAATAGGCCAACAAGCCGGCAGTCTCACATTTGAACATTGTGTCCGCGAGCGAGTCATAGTTGCAGTCACGCTCATCGCTGTGGTCGAAGCAGTTGTCCACCTTGTCACACCGCTGCTCTATGGAAATGTACTCGTGTGAGCTGCAATGAAACATGCTAAACTTTGTTTTGGGCCAAACATCACCAATTTGAGGACGATCTGCTTTAATTTCGTCGGAGTCATGCGACGAACTAAGTTTTCTCTCACAGATGAAAGAAGGATTCTCTTTGATGGCTCCACATTCCGTCGAATGGAAGTAATCAAAATGCAGCAGGGCACACGTAGACCAGCCAGCGTACCTGTATTCGTCCGGCAGGTAAAACGCCGTGCTGCCGTCCGTCCACTGCCACATGCGTCGGTACATCTGTGTCACCTGCTGTATGCGCATGCGCCGCAGGCCCAGGAAGATGATGTACAAATTAGGTCCGATGAATGCCCTCAGTTTATCGATAAAGACTCTCTCCGCCCAAGTGTTGATGGTGACAAGGTGAGAGCTCAGATTTTTCTCACAAAATTCTTCGGCCATGTTCCACGATATATGAGTCATGTTCGTTATCAGACGGTAGCAGCCGCCGTTAAAGGCGTAGCCCTTGGGCCAGCAATCAGTATGCTTATAATAACAACCACTTTCGTCTTCTTGATTGGCGCAGTGGTCGTGGAAATCACAAAGAATGTCCGCTGGCATTTTTCTTTTGGTGCAATCCAGTGAATAGTTTTTGAACATTGGTAAGAAAATTAAAGAGTTCACGGCTCTGAAGGTGATTTTAAAGCCAACATCCGAATGAACAGCATCGGTATAAAATTTCATGATACACGTGTTACTAGGAAGGACAATACCTTTTCGGAAGTCAAAGTCAGAAGATTTTAAAAGTGTAGGAAACATCCTTGAAGAGGTTTGATTTGTTTCGATTTCTATGTAATCTCCTGGTTTTAATTCAATTTCTTGGGCTTTCAGCTCAATCAGTTTATTTTCAGAAACCGTTATTCTCCATTCACATTTAATATTGTTAGGGTAATTTTGTCCCATTAACATACCTGGAGATAAAATATACCCACTGTCAGAGTTTAAGCTGACATTGTCTGGTAAGTCGCATGACTGAAAGTCAAACTTCGGGCAAGGTATGATCTCCACTTGAAAATTGATTTTATCAACGCACTGTTTGTTGTCCAACAAGCTAAGGGTCAGATTGACCTTACTGTACTCCACGAACACGGCTGTCGGCGCCTTGATGCCGCAGAACCGCCCTATGACGTTTTTGATCGGCGTTTTAGCGCCTGCACTGGGCGGAGCGTTTACGCTAACCTCGAGGGACTCGTCACAAACACCCAAAGCCTCGCTCCTCAGCAAGTTCAAACCTGGGACGTTGAAAAGCAGGAAGTTGAGAAAAATGTCTTCATTATCCCTAACGACGATCTCAGTCGTGTGGTTGCAGTTTGTGATGCAGCACGTCTCGACCGTCACGTTGAGCACAGTCGCTATGGAGACGTTAAAGGCCGACGTGCGGTTACACGAACTTTTGGAATCTATGATGACAGATTTGTGCTTTTTCTCACCGTCAAACGGTGGGATTTTTTCAGTCGGAAAAGATTTTCTCGCCTCATATATCAACCGTGTCGTGCCCTGGCACTCGTAGCATTGTTTGTCTTCATTCCAGCGCACTGAAAACTTTGGGTGTTTTTTCTTTTTACTATTTCCGAGACTTTGTTGAGGTTTCGCCTCGTTTGTCGAATCTAGCGACGAATCGCTGATGTCATGGAGTGAACTGTGGTTTAAAGTTTTGATGATTTGTTTGCTGGTGACTTTTTTACTGTGTGTCATTAGTTCTTCTTCGGAAAGTTTTTCGTTAGCCTTACTCGGATCTGCAATGTGTTGTTGCTTTCCTCTTCCGCTATTCAAAATCTCCGAACGTCCTTTTTGAGCATGTCCGCCCACCAGGTGAAGTATAGGCATGAGGCTCAACACAATCAAGCAGCCACTCCAAAGGGTAGGCATGGTTCAGTGTTGCACTTTGATCGTGACTTGTTTAGTCCAGACGAGATTAGTCAAAATTTGTTTAGTCATTACGCCAAGTCGCTGCACAGCTCGATGACAATCTCAAGATTTATTTAAAATGTTTCAAACCTTGACTATAGACATAATAATAACAGATTATAACTTTTTTGTGTACACAGTAAGAGTTACAGTTTATTTAATTGTTGTAAATCTTATTTTTATATGAAACTCTCCACTTCATTTAATAGTTTTACATAAAATAATCATAACATCTCAGAAAAAAAACTTTGCGACAAAAATTCAAGAATCACTCGCAGTCAATATGATCCTTCTTCAACTGAAGCAATAGTCAACATAACTTCGCTGCACAATATTTGTTGAAAATAAAACGAAATAAAAAAAACGTCACAAAGGCAGAAGCTTTTCAAGTTTGAGCCAAACAGCACGGCATGACAACATAGGTGGCTAATGTCTTCTCACAGATTTAGCCTCGACACAACTAGGACAACACAATGCTTTCTGGCTCATAGAACGACTAGGACAACACAATGCTTCCTGGCTCATAGAACGACTAGGACAACACAATGATTCCTGGCTCATAGAACGACTAGGACAACACAATGATTCCTGGCTCATAGAACGACTAGGACAACACAATGATTCCTGGCTCATAGAACGACTAGGACAACACAATGATTCCTGGCTCATAGAACG
>MUZC01000905.1:324861-346177 GCA_002072015.1 Radix auricularia
TTCCTGGCTTATTGAACGACTAGGACAACACAATGATTCCTGGCTTATAGAACGACTAGGACAACACAATGATTCCTGGCTTATTGAACGACTAGGACAACACAATGCTTCCTGGCTTATAGAACGACTAGGACAACACAATGATTCCTGGCTTATTGAACGACTAGGACAACACAATGATTCCTGGCTCATAGAACGACTAGGACAACACAATGATTCCTGGCTCATAGAACGACTAGGACAACACAATGATTCCTGGCTCATAGAACGTCTAGGACATGACAATGCTTCCTGGCTCATAGAACGACTAGGCAAACACAATGCTTCCTGGCTCATAGAGCAACTAGGACATCACAATGCTTCCTGATTCATAGAACGGCTAGGCAAACACAATGCTTCCTGGCTCACAGAACGAATAGGCAAACACAATGCTTCCTGGCAAATCACACCAACAGCGGATAGTCAGAAGGCGGAGGTTGCGGAGGGGGGAATCGGGCGGCGCCGTCTTTGAACACCATCACGGAAACACACAAGCGGTTTAAGGGCTTAGGCAATGGAATACATTTAGATATAACTTTATTCTCTATATCATATAGTTTTTATTGTATTCTCGCTCAAAGTTCTAACAGTTGGAAAGGTACAAATCGTAAATCAGAGTAACTTTATCTGGGAATGGAGGAGAAGCGGTTGCAAGTGATTCGGGAAAAGTCTAAAGATATTTCAATGCGCACTGCTTTTTATTTATTTTTAAAATTGTTTTTGCGGGGATGAATTTTAAAATGTTGTTATGTTCTTAAAAAATCAATAAGTCATAGAATGACTTCCACTTTCAAAAAGTATTGAAGATTTGTTTGAATATTTCTTAACACTGTAGTTACTGATTCATTTCAACAGGGATTTTAAAACTTTGAGTTGTTTGGACATTGGAAAAAAAATAATTTTGCAAAATGAAAGTTCTAAGAATTAGATATCTATAATTTAATCAAATCTCTCATTACCGCATCTAGATCATGTCAAGAATACATTGAGTTGCCTCCACTTGTGTGGCTTCACATTGAAAGTAATTCATGCAGCGGTTCAAGCTTGCCCCGAAAGAGGCGTCTGTAAATGACACTTAATTACTGAGGTCCAAGATTTATGCTGCTTAAGATTTGAAATAGAAGTGTTCTTCTCTCTAAGTCCTTGTTATGCTTCTTAAATATTTTTGGAAAACTAATTTTTGCCTCACAAATTTATTTTGAATTTTGGAAAAACAATATGCGGAATGTTTTGTCAGGTTAAAAATTGGTTCGACAGAAGTCTCGAATAACTAATCGTTTGTGGTGTCTCATGTGTAATGAATATTTTTTGCTGTTTAGAACAATCTTTGTGTAGTGGGGAACATGTAAAAAAGAGAATATTGTGAGTAATAGTGTGCAGTTCATAAGTAGCACAGACAGTGCTACTGAATAATATTGTTGAAGGACAGCTGTTAGACTATCACAATGGGCAACACAGATAATATTTTTCATAAGCACCACACACAATGTGTGTCAAAGGGCAGCATTGTTTAAGCGTGTCATAGGACGGTGTATAAGAAAGTATATCACCGGACATCATAGATGAATTGTTTCACATGGCAGAGAAAGATGAAGTCTTTTATAGGGCATAAAATCTGTCATATGGCCGTGAAAAGAAAGTTTTTCATGGGGCAGCATTGACAAGGTTTGTCATAAGGCGGTTATAAAGTTTGATATAGGGCAGCAAAGAAAAAGTTTGTCAAAGAATAGTAAGACAGTTTGCTATAGGGCAGCAAACTTTGTCACAATAAGGCAGCGATAGGGTACTGTGGGGCAGCATAGATAAAGTTTGTCATAGAATAGGAAGACATATATTCATTGGACAGCATATGTATAATTTTTTATAGAAGGGCGAGAAAGATGAAGTCTGCCACAGGGCACTGAGAGAGAACGTCTCTAAGGCACGGTGACAATGAGGAAGACGTTGAAATGGTAATAGTGAGCCCCAGGGCACTGAGAGAGAACGTCTCTAAGGCACGGTGACAATGAGGAAGACGTTGATATGGTAATAGTGAGGTGAGCCCCAGGGCACTGAGAGAGAACGTCTCTAAGGCACGGTGACAATGAGGAAGACGTTGATATGGTAATAGTGAGCCCAGGGCACGATCACAACAGAAGACAACCGTTGAAAATATGGAGCCTAATTATTGCTGTTACATAATTTGCGCGATAGTTAACATGTTAAACTGCTTAGACTTCTGAAACAGAAGGATTCTCAAAAGGTTTATCGAATAATAAGTATTGATTATGACCCAAGAGTGACCGACTCGATATAATTAAGACAGTTTGTTCTATTAAGGTAATTTTTTTTTAAATTTACAAGTAGAACTATTTGAAAAACTAAAATCATTATTGAAGAAGAACCCTTGCTATAATGCCAAGAACCAAATAAAATAGACCGTAAGCAAAGACAGAAATCATTGGAAGAAATGGGAATCACATGCAAAACTAAATTATGTTAACATATATCTATAAAAACCATTCTCATTTTGGATGGGAAGAGGCATCGAATATGTTTTTTAAATTAAATAAAAAATTAAGGTAAAAATTTTAGCAATTTACTTATATCAATCCAACGTGTCACACAAACCTAATTCCTGTATTACTACAACTTGCTAAAGGAATGACATCAATATAGGAATGGAGGATTGTACATATGTGATGGTGGACAGAGTCAAACTAAAATAAAATGTATCTTATAGTTTAAGTAATTTATACGGTCGGTGATGATGAAAAGCGGGGGATTTTGGGGGGAAACATGAATGGCATAAAAGTAAAGTATAATATAGGACGACGCTGTCAAACGTGCGGGGTAAAAAATAAACAACGGTGCATTTAGAATAGGGGGAGGGAAGGTGTGATTAACACTTAAGGAAAAGCAGACATTAAAATACCAAAAAACCAACTTACAAATTTTCAAGAGCTAGACTCCATGGGTTCCCACATTACGACATTTGCCTCAGACCGATCTCCATTTCGAAATAATGTTTCTTCTTGCGTATTCTGCGAGCCAGCAGAATGGCGTTGGCTGTGTAGAGAAAAGGGTTGAAGGCGGAGTTGGCAGGCAAGAGAAAGACAGTGGCGACAACGTACATCTCCCCTGGCACGGGCTGACCTGAGCGAGCGGCCAGTCCCATGACCGTGATGGGGAACCAACAGAGGCAGTCGGTGAGCACGACCAGAATCAGGCGTTTGGCGATGGCCGTGTCTTGGCGGACCCTCATCTCGGAGATTTGCGGGTGTTTTTGGAGCCTGACGGATAGGTAGATGAGGAGCTGTCCCAGAGCCACCATCAGGAACACCACCATGTTAAACAAGATGAGGATGGCGAAGGCGTAGTCGTAGCCAGGGAAGTAGGAGCGCGTGATGGGCAGCGGGACGCCCACCGCTTTCTGGGTGTAGAGCTGCCAGTGTTGAAACGGCGGCAAAAGCGGGACAATAGCCATCCACAGTCCTATCCCCCAGACTAAGCCGCAGGCCACCGAGGCAGACTTGCCATTGAAATGAAAATGGGGATGTAAAGGAAAGGCGATGGCAAGCAAGCGGTCGATCGTTACCAACAATATAAATAAGGCAGACGTTTCGCTTGACAGAAGGCACAAAAATCCAGCGACTTGGCATGAGACGCTCGACGTCCATTCGCGCTCAACAAGAAAATACTGGTCCCTGAACATAGCATCGGCCGTCCCAATAATGACCAAGTAGATTCCCATTATAAGATCCGACGCACTCAAGCAGGTGATGATGATGCGGAAGCTGTATTTCATGCCCCGGTCGAAGAAGACCCGGTAGATGATGACGCTGAGGTTTCCGACGATGGTCAGCACGGCCATGATCCACAGGGCTGCCCGCAGCAGTTGAGTCCTCAGGATGTCGGCGCAGGACGAGATCTCGTCATAAGGCGCTTCGCAGTCCGTGTGCTGCACGGTGTTCGGTTTGACGAAGTCGCAGCACAGCCTGAAGTTGTCAGTCGCGATGTGACGCAAGTTCTTCTGAGACAAGAATATTTTAGACGTGAAATAAATCAACACGTTACCTTTCAAATCGATTTTTTTAAGTTCCACTAGGCCATCAAAAGCAAATTCGCTAATTTTGACTATATTCATAAACCGAAGTGTGAGTTCTTGTAGATTCGAGGCTCCTCTGAAACATCTGTCTTCCAGCTCATCTTTTCTGTTGTAAGACAAGTCCAATTTGATGAGCTCCCTTGTGTTTTGAAGAAACGAAAAATTCGTGTTGTGCATTTTGTTATTTGATAGAATAAGTGTTTGTAAAACGGGGCAGTTTTTGAAAGTGTCTGTCCCTAGCGCCGTGATTAGATTGTTACTGACATCCAGAATCCTTAGGTTTAAAAATTCCAGATTTTCATCTAGTATCGTCCTCACGTTACATGACGACACGTTCAGGTAGATGAGGCCGTACGAGGCAATGCCCTCAAAGTACAGATCGGGGAAGTAAGCGTTGATCAGCCGTAAGTAGTGAATAGGTTCCGGAACGATCGAGTCAAATTTGGGCACAGAGGTGCATGTTAGTTCCATCCTTGTGCACGTGCAGTTGACCGGACAAGGGCGGTTCTGATAGGCGCACAAGATCTCGTCATCGTGGTTGGGGCAGTGGTAGTAGCCGTCGCAAAGCTGGTCGGCGTGGACGCATACCCGTGAGTACTTGCACTTGTACATTCCCTTGCACTGGCGCTCACACGCCCCCCAGTCCTCATCTTCCCCGTAAGGGCAGTCGATGTAGTCGTTACACCACATGTAAAGTGGTATGCAGAAGCCATCGTTGCACTGGACGTGCGTTTCCGGACACGGATCCGAATGGTTTGCTGTCTTTTTTATATCGAACTTACCGTAACCGTCGGGAACGACCACACCGGGAGGAGCATTGGATTTGAAGACGTTTTCTCTGAACTCACTTTCAGGGGCCCGTCTGCCCTTTAGGTCCCGGATGGGACAGTCGATCTCTTTGTCTGTTGTCCACTTTTCTGGGAGGCAGGCGATCATTGGACACAGGGAGCTCCCGGGAGCGCAATCTGTGCAGTCTTCCTCATCGGAACCGTCCAGGCAATCTTCTCGCCCGTCGCATATTTTTGACCTCTCCAGCGTCATGCCATCCGTGCAGACAGTCATGGTCAGCCCCAGGCTAGCCTTGTCTGGTTCCTTGCACAAAGCTTCATCAGACGAATCCGGACACCCATCAATGCCATCGCAAACGAAGGAGTAAGGCAACAGCCCCGAGGCCTCACACTCAAACATGGTATCCGCCAGGGACAAGTAATCACACTTCTGCTCATCGCTGTGATCGAAGCAATTGTCGACCTTGTCGCACTGCTGTTCAGCAGATATGTACTCGCCCGACTGGCATTTGAACATGTTGAACTTGGAGCTTGGAAGGACTGATACTTGTTCTCGATTTGAAATAACATGAAGGCCATTGTCCTTAATTTTGCGCTCGCAGATGAAAGACACGTTATCCTGAATGGCCCCGCACTCCGTGGAGTGAAAATAATCAAAGTGGAGCAGTGAGCAGGTGGACCAGCCCGCGTACCTGTACTCATCTGGCAGGTAGAACGCAGTGCTGCCGTCCGTCCACTGCCACATGCGCCGGTAAACTTGCTTGACTTGCTGTATTCGCATGCGCTGTAGTCCCAAAAAGATTATGGAGACGCTGGGGCCAAGATACTGTCGTAGCTTAGCGAGGAAATTATTCTCGGCGACGGTGTTTATAGTTACAAGATGGGCGCTGAGGTTCCTCTCACAAAGTTCCTCCGCCATAGTCCACGACATATGTCTCTGATTGATGAACACCTGGTAGCAGTTACCGTTAAAAGCGTACCCCTGAGGCCAGCATCCCTCGATCTGATATCCACACTTGCTTTCGTCTTCTTGGTTCGCGCAGTCAAAGTAGAAATTGCACGTAATATTTTCTGGTAGGGACTCTACCTTTGAACAGTCGAGTGAATTGTTCTCAAACATTGGTATGAACTGTGAGGTATCTACGGCCGTGTATGAGATGTTAAAGCCAACACCCGACTGAATGCTGTCGGAATGAAATTTCATGATACACGTGTTACCGGGTAGGACGACGGGATGGCGGAAGTTGAAGTCAGAAAATCTTAAACGTTCGGGAAACATCTGGGAATGCGTTCGGTTGGTGTAAATTTCAATAACATCTCCAGACCTTAGTCGAATCAACTCGGGGTACAAGCGAATCAGTTTACCTTCAGGAACGGTAATGTTCCATTTACATTCAAGTTCATTGGGGTAGTTTTGCCCCTTTGACATACCTGGAGATGAAATATACCCACTGTCAGAGTTCAAGCTGACATAGTCTGATGAGTCGCATGAGTTGTAGTCAAACTTCAGGCACGGTACGATCTCTACTTCAAAATTGATTTTATCAACACACTGTTTATTGTCCAACAAGCTAAGGGTCAGATTGACCTTACTGTACTCCACGAACACGGCTGTCGGCGCCTTGATGCCGCAGAACCGCCCTATGACGTGGTGGATGAGCTTCTGGGATTGTTTTTTTGGCGGAATGTTCACGGCAACTTCCAAGGACTCATCACAAACTCCAAACGCTTCACTTCTCAATAAGTTGAGCCCTGGCACATTGAATTTAAGAAAGTTTAGAAGAATGTGTTCGTTTTTGTTGACCGTTACTTCAATCGTGTGGTTACAGTTGGTGATGCAGCACGTCTCCACCGTCACGTTGAGGACCGTGACAGTCGACACGTTCACGTAGGAGGTTTGGTTGCAGGACGTTTTATTGTCAATCACAATCGACTGTTTTCGGTGCGGACCTTCGAACTGCTTGATGGTCTCTGTCGGAAACGACTTGCTTGCCTCGTGGATAAACCTGGTCATACCATTACATTCGTAGCCCTTGCCTTCCACCCAGGTCACGGTCGGGTTTTGGCCATGAGGGTTGGGTTTGGAGGGTGGCGGCTTAGGCATTTTGGATCCGTTTGTCGTCGTGGACTCGTTAACCACCCCACGGGTCGTCCGTGTGGTTGAGAGCGCGCGGTGGTGTTTGTGCGGCCGCCCCGCCCATGTTTTGAAGTCACCTTTTTTATCTTCCAACTTCGTATTAACCCCGTCGCGCGGTTTAGCATTGCTTAAAGAGATTTGATCGTTTAACAAATTGTTTCCTTCGGGGAGCAACTCCAATGCCGACGGTGGTCCTAGGGCCGGTGCGGTACCGTGGTGGTGACTCGCGGAATGTGACAAAGGTCTGGTGGATGGTGTGAGCCTAGAGTGGCGTGGTCGGGCAGGTTTTTTGATGTTGTCTTTGTTCGTTCGTTGCGGTGTGTCTGACTGTTGAAGCTTAGCGGCCTTGAACTCAGCATAGGTTCCGGCAAGCAGGTAGAGAATGATGTGGACGACCCAGAAGACATGATGAGCCCCTGAAAGACGGACAGGTTTCATTTTTCCACATGCGGCGAGCTGTGCGGCTCATAGCGTTGCGGCTGACGTGGTGGACAGCTGGGAATTGTGTTGTCCTCGGTCATCTTAAAGTGACGCCAAGTAAAGCCCATCGGGGATAAATGTGTCCATTTAAGTTTCTTCTCAAAGGCAGAAACATCGTCCATATGTACAATGTTATTTGAAATTGGGCATTTTTAGTATTCCTTTTGTCGTTTCAAACAGCACGATTTTGTCGATTAGAAAAATCAAGCGTGTTAAGAATTACAGTAGCAATGTATTTTGTTTTTAAACAATGTTTCCATTTTTCTTCCATCGCCAAAACTCTTCAGCAATTAAAGTAACATTTTATTGTTCCGACTTTTAACAAAATTCATAGCCAAGACTTATGCTATTGAAACACATTAAAAGATATAGAATTAATGTTATGACCTAACTGAACAGATTAAGTCGCAGAAAGCTTACGATAATGCTATTTTACTCTCAAACTGTGCATCTGTTTGATTAACACATTCTAGAATAATCCAAATAGAATCATGGTATCACTAGACCAAAAACAACGGCAGTCACGAGACAGCCCCTTAGTTCCAGCCAACACATAACTTTTATAACACATTTCTAACCGATAACTTGATAGAACTAACACAGACCGTTAAGTTTGAGATCTAGCCAACCAGTCTCCCGACAACCATTGTGGCCGCCGTTACTTATGATAAGGCATCGTCTGGTCATGGGTCGATAACTCAACAACCAGTGGTTTCCCCTTTTTATAGAAATTCTGTCAGAAATGAAATGAAGATGTTTGGATTAACGTGCCCTTTCGATATCCCAGTTGAACGCTAGCACCTAGCGTCTTTCTGAAAGCTATTCTCGGTCATCAGATAAAGACGAATTCAATTGTTTAATTTATAACCGAGGATGGTATCATTGCCGCTTCCCATCTTTATTGACTCACTATAATATATATATAATGTATACATAATAAATATAGTTTTATTTTTGTAATGCAATGATAATAAAATAATATATTCAAAACCACACAATTTTATGAATAGATTGTATTTTACCAAACACCACCCCCCGCACTTCCAATTTTATGAGTAGTATGTCATCCGTTTTGGTCACTATCGTGAGGTTATTATGAATATTTACAGGATTTGAAGTGAACTCATTCTAAATTGAAATCCTTCGCTAAAACGATTTCCTCCTACTTATGCCAGGGACCGCATACCGAGGTAGACATTTATGCGCTATAACAACTTTAACGCTCAAATGAATAACTCTTTAGCAAAATTTGATTACAAGATTAAAAACAAAAATCCCTACAACTTATCCCTGAAAGTAGAACAAGTTTGACACTCACACAATGGATGACGAAGTTTTGCAATCACTCAGGCGTTAAGAAATTAGGTCAATCCAAAGTAGAGCAAATGAGAGTAAGTAAAGAAGAAATTTGCGCAAATGAACCCCCAAATAAAACCTTATTTTCTGCATTAAATTTTGAAAGTTTTAATGTTAAAATATTTCAGTGATTTAAAAAAAAAAGAATTTGTTTTTCTAAAAAAAATTAAATAATAATAAATGTGCTAGCAATACAAATCCATTCCTTGATTTATTTACTGATGCTAATCTAAAGAATGCAAATTATTTGGGGGGGGGGGGGGNACATTTAAATGGTGATCTAAGAAAAGGATCTTTTTTTAAAAAAAAACCCATTTCAAATACGTATATTTTTAAATTAAAACTATCTTTTTATAAAATAATAATTAATGAATATTAATAATAAATAAAAAAAAAAATAATAATGATTTTTTATTTGATTCTAAAAATACAGAAAAAAAACATATGTAATAGTAGGAAAAATGGTTCAAAAATTATATTTCCAATATATCTGCAGTTCTAACGATTATAGAACAAGCAATTGTAATACCTTTGAAAAATAACTCCCAAATGTTTGCCACGGAACGGCTCTAATAACATCACGGCTGGTAATGTTTGGCGGAGATAAAAACTATGTGTGAGCAGAAAATTTCTAATATGAGAAAAAACAACCAAAAGAATATAGGTCTAAATTGAAAAAAGTTAAGTCAAAACTTCACAAGAAAAAAACAAACAACAACCCCCCTCCCCCCACTCTTTTACAAATTTTAGTTTCGAATTAAATTTTAGTATAAATAATATAGAAAATCTTTAAATAAAATGAAGCAAAAACGAAACGCCCATGTCAAAGAATTTATTATGTTCGAAGCTAAAACACATTTTAATTAAGAAGATTGGCGATGCGCTTGAAGAATAACACCATGGGAGTAAAGTAGTACTAACATATAAATTATTATAATTTAGAAATATAACAACGATAACTTAATACAACACTATGATAGACGTAAGAATGAAAACACCTTTCTTATTCAGTATGCAAGAACGAACACATACAAATTCTCGTTTCGAATTCGGGCGTGAAATGGGTTGCCTTAGGAGACCAGGAAAACCAACACTTTATCAACATTTAAAACTCCATTAGGAATGCAGGACTAGAAGCAAACCATAGATAAGCGTAGGACGCAATAATCTTCTGTTTAGAACGAAACGCCTGTATCAGAAAAGATAAGATACTAATATGTGCGACATGAATGAGACGAGTATCTGAAGAAGTTTCGACGTATAAATCACTACAACACAACTAGAAGCTCTACTCTACCACAACATCATTACATTACAAAATGATTTACGAGACAATGACAGGATCCCTCTCCAACAATGATAAAATCATTTAGAAACAATATTTTTCCAATATACTTTTACAGAAAATGAGTTGAGAAAACCCTTGACTAAAATGATTCATAATACTGATAGTGTGTGAGGATTTGATAAAGTCTAATGATTTAAATATATTACACTAGGGGCCGTCCATAAAGTGGGAGGGGGTGTAAGAAAATGTGAAATTTGTGATAGTGGGAGGGGAGTTCCGGTCATGTGTGACGTATTGGTGTTTTATATTATTTTTATTTTTTATATTATCATTATTTTTTTTTTGTTAATAAAAAAATAGTTGTGTGACGTACTTCAGAGGGGTAAGGGGTCCTATGTTTATGACAGTCTGTGACAGGGAGGAGGGGGAGTTAAAAATGGTGAAAAATAGCGTGACGTATTTTATGGACGGCCCCTTACCAGAGCCCAAGTGCCTTATTTATGTTAATATTTTGAGGGATCTTATTAACCTAATAAATTTTTAAAAATAATTATATTTCACTTTTCACTCATTAAAACATAATAATCAATACATTTTCTATTGCTAGAAATTTATTCAACAAGTTATCTTTCACAAGTTATTGTAGAATTACATCAATCTACTTTTAGAAACCATAATTTGTGTTCAAAACATTGGTCATCGAATGATTATCCCTTCACATTTATAGAAGATAAAAACCATTGTCGAGTGGAAGTTGTTTGACACTCTCATATGTAACACTATTGTTTCATACACTCCTACTTCAGTTCCACGGGGACAAGACCGTCGAAGATGGTTTAGCTTAACAGTGACATCTGGTGATTCATCACGACATACCTTACCAAGCCAAATTATGATTACAGTATTTAGTATCTTAAAGCACGAATCTGACTTTCGTAACCCCAAGCGCAAATCTGACTTCCGTATCCCCAAATCGGAAATGCATTTTTCGCCCTACACGAAGAAGTCGGTGGCTCAAAATGATTTTTGGAAATTAAATATTTGATCCAAAGTATGACAAGGTGAGTATAGTAACTAGCCGTACCCAGTCCCCGTACATTGCTAATCATTCATAGAACAAGTCCTTAATCTATAATTTATATGTTGATAAAATAAGTTAAAATAACATATAAAAATTTCGGTCTATTTCTAGCGGGGGTAAAAAAAAAAGCAACCTATTTCAAAACACTTCTAGTGGATGATACGAAGTCTTAGGGAACTAGTGTTAGAATTTGTTGAGAGGCATGAAGCAAGATGCCTAAATAATATCGTATGTTGATACGTGTGATAAGACATGCATACATGTGAACTCTGATTAAGTTAGAAGTTAGGTTAAAAGAAAGGAAATTCACATGCAAACAGGCCAAAAAAAGGGAGTAGACAGGCCAATATATGTGTACCGACAGGCCGTCATTAGTACAGACATGCCACCATGTGTACAGACAGGCCACCATGTGTATAGGCATGCCACCATGTGTACAGGCAGGCCACCATGTGTATAGGCAGGCCACCATGTGTACAGACATGCCACCATGTGTATAGGCAGGCCACCATGCGTATAGGCAGGCCACCATGTGTACAGGCAGGCCACCATGTGTACAGGCAGGCCACCATGTGTACAGACATGCCACCATGTGTATAGGCAGGCCACCATGTGTACAGGCAGGCCACCATGTGTACAGGCAGGCCACCATGTGTATAGGCAGGCCACCATGTGTACAGGCAGGCCACCTTGTGTACAGGCAGGCCACCTTGTGTACAGAAGTTCCCAAGTCGGTGTACCTACGTATCCACTTCAGCGTACAGCAGGGCTAAAATCTGTGTACAGATAGGCTCAATTTTGTGTACTGACAGGACCAAATCTATGTACAGACAGGCCTGAATCTGTGTATAAACATGCGACTTATTGAGAGTTAACTGTGGTTAAAGATGCTCTTATGTTACATGTGTGAGAGGTTAATAATAGTTTTCATGGAAGACCTACCTCTTGAAACCAAAGTCTTGTTCTGTATAAAACAGAGGTGGGATTTTTTCTCGCTAATACACTAAAAATTATCTCGCTGATTCACGATCTTTATAGTTCCCGAAAGAAGATCTTTACTACGCGCCTATTAAGGAATATCGTCATTAATAATACACTTAGACTTAGAGCGTTTGTTGTAGTACAAGTAGAACGATGTTTATAATACACGCAGTGGGATCATTTTAAAAATACATTATCATTATGACGATCTTTATAACACAAGCACGAAGATCATTACAGTGCAAGGAGACACATTTTTTTAAAAAAAGGAATTTTTTTTATCCACTAGTCACTAGTTGTATCTGAAATATGTTTTTTTCGTATCTAGCTAACCTGCAGCTGCCAAAATGTTGGTGCATCGACACAGCAGAGAGATCTAACACTGAACTCTGAACACGCCTACAGCACGGAAGAGAACTTCTGAACATATTAGGACTGAAAAGACATGTACACACCGACGACACGGCAGAGAGCACACCTAAGACCGATTCCTCTGAAAATTTAAATAAGGAATATCCTCACTTCCTAACGATGAGACTACTAATGTTTACTTCCAGGTAGCCGTTTCTTTCTGATCATTTCATTGTAGCCTACGGCGCTGACTTTGAAATTCGGTAAAAATCGGTGAATGGCTATATCTGAGTTGTTTCATAGGCTTTTGAAAACGTGATTTTATTATTTTCACTATGAAAGGCCGGTTAAATATTGATATTTATCAAATAAATTTAGATATTGATATCTCTCTTTAAAAAGCTTAATGACTGCTCCTCAAGTTGTTGATATTTTGCCTAAAAAACAAAGTTTAAAAAAAAAAAAAAGGATTTACAACATTTTTTTAAGGACTTTAAATTGAGATATACAGTATGTCCCTTTATGTAACTTATTGAAGCACCTTTAGTACGATTGATAGAATATTCGACAAGCTGGTACAGTGGCATAAGAAAGTATGTTTCAATACGAGACTGACTGGTATAATGTAAGAAAAAGAGTACGACGTAAGATATAATTTTAAAAAAAAACTGTAAGAAAACGGTACAATAAAATTTTTAAAAATATATAAAATAATAATAAAAACAGTTATATCACAAGCACAAGCCGTTGCAATATAAGCTACGTTAGTACCAGCCGACTATCTAATGCAGAGGTTGGTGAACTTATTTGCCCGATACGTCAATGGTATAAAATTGTATGTTGTCATTATTACCCCAAAGTAGCAAATTTTAGTTGATTATATAGGCTCCAAATGAATCCCCATTACCCCCCCAAGAGTTACCTTGTTACCATAAATGGGGTAATTTACCCCTGTTCGCCGACCCCTGATCTAATGCATGACTTGTTAGTACAACAGTGTGGACGGATCCATTATGCTAATTGTGGAATGAGAAATCAGGTACAATGATAAATAATTGATGAATCGTTTCCGCTAAGCGTTAAAATAAACTGGCTTAATAGTCATTTAAGATTCACATAACAAAGAACCGAATTATCCCGAGATTCTCTCTAGCACCTAAAGTTGAAAAACGTTCAAAAAGAGAAAAAAATCGATTCGATCGTTATACTTTGCCCACACAATGACTGGGACGATATCAACAAATGATTGAAAAGATACAATGAGTGAAAAGAAGCCCTTACAAAATGAGGAAATAGAATCGTGGCTATGAATGTGATGTAGGTGTGTATCTTGTTGTACAGACCATGACTTCACTCTGAAGAAAATGTGTGGGAATTAAATTTTAAAAATTTATGTAGACAATGCAGATTACCATAGCGAATAACTTGGAATGTCATATCAAAACAAATTATGTTCTAAACTGCTTCCTTTAACGAGTCACACTTGAAGTTAGCACCACATTATTAGAAAGAATTAAATGTATATCATGTATTTGTAAAGAGGCAGCGTTCCTCTACGTAGTCAAATCTGAAGTCCTGGAGTGGAGGGGAGCACAGCAAGAAGTCCTTGCCCTTGAGAGAATGGACGCAGCAAGAAGTCTTGGAGTGGAAGACAAAGCCAGAAGTCATATAGTAGATGGACACAGCCAGAAGTCCTAGAGTGGTTAAACACAGCCAGAAGTCCTAGAGTGAATGGATACAGCCAGGAGTCCTGGAGTAAATGGACACAGCCAGAAGTCATTATATAGTAGTTAGACAAAGCCAGAAGTCCTGGAGTGGATGGACACAGCCAGAAGTCCTTATATAGTAGTTAGACAAAGCCAGAAGTCCTGTAAAGGTTGGACACAGCCAAAAGTCCTGGAGTGGATGAACACAGCCAGAAGTCATAGAGTGGTTGGACACAGCAAGAAGTCCTTGAGTGGATGGACACATAAAGAAGTCCTGGATTGGATGAACACAACCAGAAGTCCCTACATGTGCGATCCTAAAAACTAGATGCACCAAAATTGTGCATGGAACAATCTTCCGAAATTACTGAAGGAGTGTGCCAATAAGTCAAATTTAAGAACATTTAGAAGCCATTGTTATTGAAGAGAGCTTTGGAACATCAAAGTGCGACGACCATAATAGAAAAGAATGGACTGAAAGCTCTATAGAAGAATTTTTCATCATCATCATTTATATTTAAACTGTTTCGCGCCCATTCGTAGGCAGCTGGTTAAATTATTTTTTAAAACAAATATTTTAAAAAGCTGATCTCGTGAAACTCGCTAACAAATGTAATCATCTACTATTTCATGATAATATCAGCATTTTGAGAAAAATGATTTGCTGAAACATAAAACCAAATTATTTACCTAATGGTTATTTGTCACAGTTATAAGTCAGAATCCTTTGTTACATAATGGCCACGTCCTGATACTATAACACAACTATTATATAGATATAAAAAGTCCAATGTATAAGCCATCTGATCCCATAGCCCACAAAATAATCGTAATGTTATATACTCCAAAACACTCTGGCTGGAACTTCCTATCTTAAACACATTAGTACATGCGACTTTATTCTGGACATCTAGGTCCACCCTGCCCTTACTTCTCTTTGTTCATAAGAATGCTTCGTTTAACGGTGGTCATTTCCCCGATACTTCTTTACCCCGTAAAACTTTACACCAAACTGATATATACTCCCAATAGGCTTTACACCTCAAAACTATATACTGAAATGATACACACTCCCAATAGGCTTTACACCTCAAAACTATATACTGAACTATATACTGAAATGATACACACTCCCAATAGGCTTTACACCTCAAAACTATATACTGAAATGATACACACTCCCAATAGGCTTTAAACCTCAAAACTATATACTGAAATGATATACACTCTCAATAGGCTTTACACCTCAAAATTATATATTTATCTGATATACTCTCTACTATTTCCCGTAAAAATATACCCCACACTAATTTACACCTAGTTAGCTTTACACCGTAAAACTATACACGAAATTGCATGTCTGCAACTTTAGCTATTTGCGCCGTACTGCTGGATCCGCTCTGCCTATCCTCACACCAGCACCAATAAATCATTCAACTATCCATCCAAGATTTTCCAATCGATACCCACTGACTTGCCAAACTTTGATTCCAAGACCGTCGATACCGGTTCACCGTGCAGTATCGTGTATAATTAACCGCTTTTGCCCTGTCTACACGCGCGACTGACCGTATCGAGCAGTTGACGCTGTACTCATGGAATCAGAGGCCTACAGAAAAGTAGCAACTAGGACCATCGTTAACAGGGTCCGTGGATGAGACCGTCGTTAACAGGGCATGGGTATAAGACGGTCGTTAACAGGGTCCGAGGATAAAACTGTCGTTAACAGGGTCCGAGGATAAAACGGTCGTTAACAGGGTCCGAGGATAAAACCGTCGTTAACAGGGTCCGTGGATAAAATGGTCGTTAACAGGGTCCGGGGACAAAACAGTCGTTAACAGGGTCCGTGGATAAGAAGGTTGTTAACAGGGTCCGTGGATAAGACCGTCGTTAACAGAGTCCGAAGATAAAACCGTCGTTAACAGGGTCCAGGAATAGCACTGAACAACACACTTTTGAGAATAAGCATTTTTTCTATTAGGCATTGTGACTAAGCCCCTGAGCACGTCACTGGGACTGAACACGACCTCGAAACATCGATTTTATCCGGAAGATGGATAAATAGCCGAGACCGAGTTTTGACCGAGACAAACCGACACAATTGTGAGCCAAAGATCAAAGCGCGCGAGTCTCCAGCAGAGAAACGGCTTTTCAATAAACTGACTGGACAGGACGAGAAACCCAAAGGACTTGACCACGGTGTCTGACTTCGACTGTCACGATACGATCAGAGCCATCGATCTGACTGGGAAGAGTCTGGGCAGCACCCACTGCCCACCAACCAGGTCTTACCCGCCGCATGGTCTCGGCAAGTGCTCGTGGCTATGGAATAACTACCCACAGACCGATGGCATGTTTCTGTGGACGAAAGCTGGCGAGCAAAAGACAATTGTTTGATCTCATTATCTGGTGAATAGCATACATCAAAAACTTTACGCCTTTCAGACAGTGATTAACAATATAATTATATAATAAGAACAATGCTGCCTGGTGCCTTCCTGTTGAATAATCCTGTAAAGACAATTGTTTGATCCCACTATCGGGTGAATAGCTTACAGCCAAATATTAACGACTACTCGTCTATGTTTGTTAGGTCTTCAAAGAATGAATTTTATCTCTTTCAAATTCCTAAATGTTGCCAGAATAGGATTTTATAAAAATGCGCTCACCAAAAATATAATGGGTTGGCGAGGGTGTGTTATAGGAAGGGAGGGGGAAGGGGTTGCAGAGGTGAAAAAGAAAAAGATTATCGTTCCGACAACAACGCAATATGTTGAGTGTGTGTGCGTGTGTGAGAACGTGGGTGTATAGGTAGTTTTTTTCTTTCTTTCTTCCTGCTGAAGAATTCTCTCCGATAGGAATCTTAATCTTGAGATCCACAAATGATAAATACGCTTTGGACGGATTTCATTGATTAATCGATTTAAAACGCGTGCGGAATAAAAATCAATCACGTGATATTTTAATCTGCATATGAGAATGGGACTTTGAAGAAAAAATGTATATTTTTTTCAAGTCATAAGGAAAAAGGGTCATAGCTTAGATTGGTCAAGATTGACGCTTTGATATACTTTATGAAATAGGTTGAAAATGATACACTGAAAACCGTTGATAAAATCCTTGAGGCACCGACTAAGACGAATTTCGGCTGTATGATGGCTATTATATAGAGCTCAAAGCTTTGGCTGTTGATCTGTGGGTAGATAGCTACTTTGTTGAAAATAACGAAAAATAAACAACCCGTAAAATCAAAGTGTTGGACTATAAATCCCCTATATATGAGACACAACTAAAAGTATTGATTTTGTTGAATATAATACGCGCCGCGTCACAGAATAGAATAAACATTTAAAGATCGGGAAATGTATTACAAAAGGTATGTTCAATATGATACGCACAGATGCGACAGACTAGCATAAACATTCACATGTTACATAGAGATAAATAGAGAAAAAATTTAAAAAATTAGTTAATTTCGATCGATTTGAAATTTGGAAAGAATGCATTGTTAGGTGACAAAAGTCTATGTGCAAAATTTCAGGTCGATAGCATCACGGGTTGGGTCATTTTTAGAAACTTGTTTACTTTTTGTTTTTCCACGGGACCACCACAAAACAGATTAAAAGACGGTGAAGTTAATATAAAGGGTTTTAAAAAAGCACAACACACACAAGGAACACTGCTGTCTAAAAATAGAATTTCTTACATCACTGCCGCGACATCCGAAAGATATAAACACACCACAAACTGATGCGAACTCCCACTCCGAGAAAATGACGTGCTTTGACAGGTTCCTTACGTAAGTCCGTCACAGGCGAACAGTGAGAGGAACGGTTGGAACAGTCACAGTCGCCCTCCCCCCCCCCCCCCCCCCGATGTCAACCCAGTTGGCGATGTCAATGACAGCTGAGATTACATCGTGTTAGAATATGGACAGACGGTCACGTGGTTGCCATTAACGGAACTATTTATGGCTGTCATTTTTTTTCATCCCCTCCATGTAATGAAATCAAACAACGTACGAGGAAACTTTATAGTGATTCCAATTAAAACACTAACTGAAAAAGAGAGAGAAAGAGAGAGAGAGAGACAGGAGAAGGAGAAAAAAGAGATGGTTATAGAGAGTGAGGGAGAAGGGCAGAGAGGCGGGAGAGAAAAGAGAGATTGGGAGTTGAAGGTAGAGAAAGAGAGTTTGAGAGAGATAGAGAGACAAAAGGAGTCAGAGAGAGAAAGAATGAACAAAGAGGGGTATAGGGCTTTAGAGACTGTGAGAGACATAGTGAGAGAAGAAGGAAGTGAAAGAGCGATTGTGAGAGTTAGAGAGGTGGGGTGAGTGACAGAGAGAGAGAGAGAGAGAGAGAGAGAGAGAGAGAGAATTTATGCATAAATCACTAAAGAATACGAGATTTTTGGGGCCAAGTGCAAGCCAACTTAAATAATATCCCAGCATTGAATGCATATACAGCATTGACTTTATTTTTATAACATTTAAAAAAAAAATTATAAGAATACATCGCGCATGACGTGTGATGCCATCCACATGGCCTCCTTGTTGACCGCGTCTTATTTTCGTCCATCTCATAGACGAGAATGGAGCAATGTCTTCAACCTGTTTAAAAGTCAGTCGCAAACTCTTTGTTAGAGCTAAGACGCAGTTAACACAAAAAAATTAAATAAAATTTTTTTGTGTTAATCCAGGCCAACTGTTACCATAGGGTCACGATCTAGTTCGGTGCCTAATTCCACGGACCGGGGTATCACCAACACGCGGCAACCAAGCATGAAGAGGTCGTGTGTATTTGTCACCCTTGTACAACCCTGGCGAGTAGTGAACATAAGGGTTACAATACCTCCATCTTCGACACTAGGATGGGAAATAGGGTGGGGGCATAAAGGGGGGGGTAAAACATTTTTACACGTTCATGAACTGTTTATAACCCCTAGCTGAACCCTAACAAGGATTAAACTTGAACTTCCAATAAAAACTGAAAAGCTTACCTGGCATTAAAAAAAACCCCACGAAATTAGCGCTAAAAACACATGTTAACACAACTTAGATTTAAAAAAAAACAACACAACTTTTCATCGTGATCACCTACATCACAGACAGCGCCACATTTGGTTGGTTTTTAAACGTTAATTGCGGAGTTCGTTGTCCTGGAAGACGTACAACACAACATCGCACGGCTAATTACATTTCCCCAATGTCACGTGGAATCAAGGGCAGCAACTCTTTAACCAAGGGCTACGGATCCCAAATATCTCGCCTCGAGGCGTAGGCTACACGAGAGTTAGGGGAAGCCTGGACAACAAAGGGAGGGAATTACTAAAACAGGGGAGGAAATATAATAGCCAATGTAAAGCTAGATATTTTTTGTTAACTTCAAAATGTCGACAAATTTAAACAGAGACGCATTAAAATATTTTGGACGTGTTGGCTCTACAGCAACCATTTTGTCGTACATAGCAAAGTTGGCCGTGGGTTCCTTTAATAGGGAATGTAAGTGATTGACGTCAATGGGAGTACAGTCCTTTAATTTTAGTGATCTAATTTGTAAAAAAAATCTATTTAACGGGGCAGTTTTATGATGTTTATTCTTATTTTTATTTCCATTTTGTAAACTTGTACAGAGAATGACTCCTGCCGACGGCTGGGCTCAACGAGCTCTACAAACATCGAGCTCTACAAACATCGAGCTCTACAAACATCGAGCTCTACAAACATCGAGCTCTACAAACATCGAGCTCTACAAACATCGAGCTTTACAAACATCGAGCTCTACAAACATCGAGCTCTACAAACATCGAGCTCTACAAACATCGCAAGACTCTTGGGGAAAAAAGGTGTTTAAAGGTTGCAAGGTCTATCTTATGTGATCTTACATGTTAAAGACGCTCTTTCTGTACAGAAGATTATTGCTTTCTACGTTTATCTTTGGTTTATGTTTAGTGCTGTAGTATTATTAGAGTTTTAAATGGTGACGAAGTGTTGGGTTTCCTGGTTTCTACAGGCAACCATCCACGCCAGAATACCGGACGGGAAGAGAGAAAACGTATATGTGTTCGTCCTTGCATACGGAATAAGAAAGGTATTTTTATCCTTATGTCTATCTGAGGGTTGTATTAAAGTTATCTTTGTGTTGTATTTCTAAATTAGAATTACTTGCTTTATGCATAATTACTAATTTACTCTTGGTTCTTCTATCCTTTAGTGTTTCAAAGGTTTATTGATTTAACTAATGGAGTTACTCTTGTGAGTTTTGAATAGTCTCCAGTTATGAATCTCGCATCTCTTTTTTGAATGTGTTCTAGTTTATCTATAGCCTATAGTATGTGAAACTTGTGTGTTACATGGTGAATCTGTAACTCCGCTGTGCAAGGACACTGTCACGGTTAGATGTTATGGTGTGAGAATGACTGAGCGAAAATGTAGGGTGAATGATAAACAAAGCGTGAGCACCCGTGGACTTGAATACTCGCTCACCGGGTGTTCACAGGGGAGTGTGTACAGATGTCAGGTGAGAGTGTCAATGAGGGAACAGTGTGTATTAAGCAGGCAGAGGGACGAGTGTTGAGCGTGGACCAGGACAGTCCTGTTTTATCGATATGTTGAGAGAGAGACAAACACAGTGAATGTATTCTATGATAGCTGCTACACTGTATTGCTATGGATATAGATATGTCAATATATACTGTAAATAAACGTCATTTTCTCTGTTGAGTCAAGTCTCGTGAATACTTTTACCACACTACTGTACGCCTGATGTTATATCTGTGGTCAAAACGGGTGGACCTAAAAATCCCCCTAGACAGCGAGTCCGCCACAGTGGGGGCCCCGTCAAACTTGTTGAGCTGTTTGTAGCCACATCTTCGTGGCTTGAGACCACTGCCAGTCAGACTACGAGAACCAGACAACCAGAACCAGACTACGAGAACCAGACAACGAGAACCAGACAACCAGAACCAGACTACGAGAACCAGACAACGAGAACCAGACAACGAGAACCAGAAAACGAGAACCA
>MUZC01000905.1:346303-362664 GCA_002072015.1 Radix auricularia
GAACCAAACAACGAGAACCAGACAACGAGAACCAGACAACGAGAACCAGACATCAGGAGCCGAAAGAACTTCGTTAGGAATACGAACTTTGTGGATTATGTTCAATGGACAAATATATTTCATGTGATTTTCATATATGTATGGTCGCATCGTGAGTGTATTCTACATGTACAAGTAAGATTTCATTATTATTTAAGATTGGGAAAGTTGTAAAGTATTCAAATAATTCATATAATACTGGAAAATAACTAATTAAATAATTATAAATATTAATAAGTGACAGATAAAACGATAAAACTTGTGAATAAACCATTTCTAGCTGGTGCTATTAAGAAAACGGGGAGGCAAATTTTAAAAAAAATTAAATGACTATTAACTTAACAGAAATACGATTTTTAAATGTATTGTGTCGTCTGCCCAAGTAACCGTTTTGCGCGCGCTCGGTGTTCCATCCGATTTGTAACTTTTTCAAATATTAACGACCACATTACCATAATATATCCAGTCCAGTCCAAAAGGTAAGAAACACTGGGTGAGTCTAAAAAAAAAATGTTCATCATTTAGTACGGACTAAAGATAGACGCCCTGTATAACAAGGTATAACAGCTATGAACTGCCCCATCGCCCTCCCTGTATAACAAGGTATAACAGCTATGAACTGCCCCATCGCCCTCCCATTACACGCTGGCTGTCGCCGACCTTAGAGACCCCCTCCCCCGCCCTCAGCCATTACCAGGCCGTCTCTAAGCCAACAGTGACGTATCTAACCACGGTGAAGTTGTTCAATAATACGATTAAAGCCTCTCGGCGCCCCTAGAACTGGTGGGAAACAAAAGGGGACACAACTTTTGTTACATATTACCGCCGACCCGGATTACTACCCGTGGCTTCCCACGCCAATGGAAAGAGCAAATAAAAAAATGTAATAATTTTTTTTATTAAAAACTAAAATCTAACACAAACCATCCTTTTGGAATCGAGGGTAAGGAAAAAAAACACGCAAAATTAGTTTTCCGAATTTTGCTTGCGATGGTGTTAAAGTGAAAAAAATGTGTCATCCACACTGATGAGTAAAGAAAAACATTATCCCTAGATGGCCATAGAAACTGAAAGGATTTAGCGATCAGAAGAACCCCGCGTCGGCATGTCGACTATTTATACAAGTGATTTCTGGCCAGTGGGGAAACAAAAGCACAGAGAATTTGGGACACCGCACAAGTGATGACGAACCACGCGACCCTATTGTCCTACTGGCGCAGACATCGCTACTGTAAGACTCGGGATAGACGGACCCGCCTTGATGAAACGGTTTTCACTTGGTCTCAAACCTCGTCGGACCAGATAGGGGAAGGGAGGAGGGAGGGTTGGGGAGTTGGGGTTGGGGTGGAGGGGTGTCAGAGGTATTTTAATGACTTTCGTGTTCCTTGTTCTTAAATCTCGCGAGAATAACAATTCTCTGTCCAACGTAATGCGTCCGAGAAATGGGGGACGAAAGCTGTGTCCAATATGTTATCTCAGCAGTTGTCACCTTTTACATAGATGCAAATAAGAGGTGAACATTGATGCTGGCGAGATGTACATATATGAGGACGAGGTGTATATATATATATGAGGACGAGATGTACATATATATGAGGACGAGGTGTATATATATATATGACGAGGTGTATATATATATGAGGACGAGGTGTACATAGATGCTGAAGAGGTGTACATATATGAGGACGAGGTGTACATAGATGATGAAGAGATGCACATATATGAGGACGAGGTGTATATATATATATATGAGGACGAGATGTACATATATATGAGGACGAGGTGTATATATATATGACGAGGTGTATATATATATGAGGACGAGGTGTACATAGATGCTGAAGAGGTGTACATATATGAGGACGAGGTGCACATAGATGGTGACGAGATGCACATATATGAGGACGAGGTGTACATAGATGCTGAAGAGGTGTACATATATGAGGACGAGGTGCACATAGATGCTGACGAGATGCACATATATGAGGACGAGGTGTACATAGATGAGGACGAAGTGTACATATATGAGGACGAGGTGCAAATAGGTGCTGACGAGGTGTACATATATCAGGACGAGATCACTTTAGATGCAGACGAGGTGTACATATTTGAGGACGAGGTGTACGTAGATGAAGACGAAGTGTACATAGCTGTAATCAATAAATATTTTTTGCTAATGAGGTGTACTGATACAAAGATTTCTTTTACAATTTTGATGCCTTTGGAAGGACTAAGGAATCCGTTTTTTTTGTTTGTTTTATATATATATATATATTAGGGCTGTTATCGATTAAATTAAATTTAATCGTTAACTTTTGAAAAATTACCGATTAATTAATCGATAATTTTGTTAAGCTAAAAATAAAGATGTATGACGTCATTAAACTGAAAATTTCAAGGGAAGTAATAAAAACGGGCAATTAATATTTGCATTAAGTTATTTTTAAAACAGTTAGCACTGAAAATAAGTTAATAACGTATTAAAGTTGAGGCACTTGAATGAAAATTTCAAATTAATTTTATAAATATAAAAGTAATACAGCTGTATAGAAATTGTTCGATGATTAGTAAAAACATAAAGATCATCTTTTTATCCCAAGTGGTTCGAAAGCTATGATTTTTTTTCTAAGACCTCATAATCTCTTTTTTCACTATTTCGTTTTCCTTCACATTTTGTGCCCTTTTATTTTATTGCATTTTTTAAAATGCCCATAATCTAAGTATTTTATTTAATTAAATTTAAAGCACGTACTATTGTTAGGGGATATATTTAAGAATAAGTAGAATCTAGTTCAATATAATGTCAATGAATTTAAATTTTGTTATTGTTAAATAGTTAAAAACAATGTTTTTTTAAAAAAATATCATTGTCCTTATAAAAAATGTTATTTCAAAGTATACTCTGTCTGAATGCCCTTAACGGAGAAGTTTGTACGTAAAAAAAATAATGATAAAATAAACACCATTATTAATTATTTATTAAAAAAAACAAAAACATTTTTCTATTTTTAATCACTATTTTATCGATTAAAATAATTTTAATCGATAAAATAATTTACCGATTAATCGAGAAATTAATCGGTAATTTCCGCAGCCCTAATANCTTATAGTAAGCCCAATTACTGCAACTAAATTTATATATATATATATATATATATATATATATTTCATACTAATCTTTTTTAGAAGAATAAAAAATACGCTTTTATATTCAATGTATAAAATGCATGTCTAATCTATCTGATAAGATAAAATTGAAGTTATTTCTAGAATTTGTAAATATATTATTTTTTAATTAGCGATTTCCCCTTTTCCCCTTAATAAATTGTCACAATAAAACCTCTAATTTGTAACAAAGTTTTTTGTGTTATCCCCTATTTTTAAATCCTTTATATTACCTCGTGGTGTCTGAGCCATACGACCGACCGACCGTACGACCGACCGACCGACCTTGCCGAAAAAAATTTGGATCGATTTTCAACTCACCTTCCCACAATGAAGGCACATATTGGAACAAAAGGTTGCAACCGTAACCGTTGCAATGCTTGTCCATTTGTGGTTGAAATTAACAAATTTCGTTCCCTCTTGAGCAATTCGTAATAAACGATGGGTTCACTTGCACAAGTCTCAACGTGATTTATGCAATTCTTTGCAAGAGAAGTAATAAAATGTATGTGGGCGAGACAGGTCGTCGTCTTGGAGATCGGTTTAGAGAACACCTGTACAATATAAATAAACAAGCTCAGTGTCCTGTGTCTTAACATTTTAACAGTGTTGACCATGACGACATTTTGGATATTGCAGTTACTTGTATTCTATATGCCACCAATACCCATGATAGAGTCCACATGGAAAATAGACTCATAAAACAATTTGGTACGTTGGGTCCGTATGGAATTAATCAAATCCACAATTTTACCTGACTGCAAAATTGTTTTCCCATTGTGGTTTTCACGGTTACTTTAGATACTTCAAATTCTTCCTTTTTCCTATATTCTGTGTCCTTGTTGGTTTTTGGTTTTCTTTTCTTTTCATTTTTATCACATAGACTCTAATATGTTTTAAGATATATGTAAGTAATTATTCATGTTATTGTACTGATGAAGGCATGAGCCGAAACGTTTAGATCTACTATTATTTGTATTAGTTCATAAATAAAGCTTAAATTTATTGTCTTCATACACAAATAGTTTATGTAATTTGTTATTTATTAAAAAGCTTTATGCAGTCCCATTCTGTATGATACACTTTCTTGTAAGCTAGCGAGCTGAAATCTTGCAGGCAGACTCATGCCAATGATCAAAATGATGTAGATCTATCAAAATTTCAAATTGATCCAATGGACAGTAGACTAATTGAACTATTGAATTTTTAAATTATTTTATTTATCTCTTTATATGATGTTAATTTTTTGAGATAGTGTTGTGGTGCGTAATATGCTCAACAACCTTTCATATCGCGCAATAATTAGATCTACTTTAAAAAATATATTCACGATCGGTGCGCATTATATTAAACTCGTTTTACGAGACATAACTAGAATTTTGTATTTTCGGATTCTTTAGCCCTGCTTGTTATAATGAATATCGTTATATAGGAATGTCTCGTATATAAAGGATTCTTAGTGAAAAGCTTGTTGTTTTTTTTAACGTTTTTTAAAATTAAAACCCTTTATATTAACTTGTGGTGTCTGAGCCGTGCGACCGACCGACCGTGCGACCGACCAACCGACCTTGCCGTAAAAATTTGGATCGATTTTCAATCCTCTTTATCGTAAGCTAGCGAGCTGAAATTTTGCACGCAGACTCATGCCAATGTTAAAATCAAGGTATCAAAATTTCAAATCGATCGAATGGACAGCAATTGAATTATTGAATTTTCAAATTATTTTATTTATCTCTTTATATCATGTTATTTTTTTTGAGATGGTGCTTTGTGGTGTGTGATATGTTCAACAACCATTCATGTCGCGCAATAAGGTGCGCATTACTTTGACAGTACTCATTATAATATATTCACGATCGGTGCGCATTATATTAAACACGTTTTACTAGACATAACTAGAATTTTGTATTTTCGGATTTTTTTTTGCCCTGCGTATTATAATGAACATCCTTATAGTTATTTCTCGAATAGAAAGGATTTATAGTGAAAAACTTAGTTTTTTAATTTTTTTTTTTTTTTTTTTTAAATTTATTTATTTTTTTAATTCCTCTTGTTTCATCCTTTTAATTAGGTTTCCATTTATATAATTTAATTTGAATCATGAATCTTGTTTTATGATTTTTTATGCTCTAAAGTTAAAGTATAATTCGGTCTCTAATTCCGTCAAGCTTATTAGTATTACGGCTTTATCATATTAATTTAATATCTAATTATTTTGTATCATTCAGTCTCTAAATTTTCTTCAAAAATTAGTCTCTAGTTCTATCATTCTAATAGACTCTCTCGTTTAATACTCTATTTCGATATATAGTTTTATCACTCTAGTTTGCTATATTTTCCTGTGCAAATTCTAAATAGTTTTGCACAGCGGCGTAGCTGCGTAAAATAAAGATAGTTTTTATTAGAAAGTAATAATGACACTTTAAATGTTTGTGTTAGAGATAAAAAGAAAAGCTTTATTTCTTTAATAAAATTGAAATTTTCTGTTTTTCTCTTACGTAGATCTATGTTTTCAGCCTTGCCATCATCAATAGCTAAAATTGAAATAGCAATAGTGAATCTGGTTACATTTCTGAAATGATTTTAATAAATGACGATCTGGATTGAAGAGGATCATCATGTGTTAACACTTCTTCTTCATTGGTGAAAAGTATACAGACGTTTAAAAAAGAGGCAATAACATAAAATCTCACTGTCAAATCTCACTGTCAAATCTCACTGTCAAATCTCACTGTCAAATCTCACTGTCAAATCTCACTGTCAAATCTCGCTCAAACAGTTTATTAAATCTAATATGTTTACACGATAATCCACCTGAAACAAGTATCTCTTTTAGTACTCCAGAACACTATTACGCATTCTTATTCATGCCCATAACCTTTTGGAAATGTAAGCAGATCCACTTTTATTTCATTAAACTATTTTTAAAGATTCTACAATGCCTACTTCTTAATTCCAATCGTTACATATCCCACAACTGGACATGATTGGTGATTATGTTAAATATACAAAGAGCTATCGAATACAATGGAACAATATTAGGTATCTTGTTCCTGAAGAAAGGTGATTTTTCGCAATCTATATTTCTTAAAATTGATATGAGCACAGTTTGAATATTAGATGAGACGTTTTAAAAACCGTTTTCACACGATGTTCTTGGACTGCTCGGTGGTACTTGGCAAGAAAATGCATTGGTTGCAGAATATTGCCTTTATTTGCAATAGTATTGTCCTCTTGCTGTGACCGGAAAAAAAAATACATTAAATTTTTCCAGGATTTAATCATGTAAAAAATTGTAACAAAAACGTCTTGCCACTTTGTTTTCTTTTCTTTTACAACTTGCTGTTGTTCTTTGTAAATTTTAAAAATCAAATTTCTGTTCCTTTTCAATTTCAAAAAATGTTGAGCACTTCTTCCTGGGTGGCTACGTTTGGATATATGCGTGCTAAGTTTTAATTTAATTAAATAAGCATTTGTGTTCATTATTTTTGTTGATGATTCAAATCAAGACATAAAAAAATGTTTTGGTGGATGTACGCCAACAATTTTTTCAAGTAGTTTAATTAAGTTAAAATCAAATTTCAATCAATTATATATATACAGAAATCAGGTTGTAAAATTCGAACACTAATTCAGCTCCTTTGTTTTCCAATTTCAGTAGCATTATTATTATTAGAAGACTTTAGATTCACAAGGAAGTTTGAAGTTCTGGCATTGGAAAAGTTCACGTATATAATATAGTTTCTTCATTTCTTTGATTTAAAAAAAATCTTTGCTTTTTTAAAATTTTAATAATCTTTATTTTAACGCTTTTCATTGTTAAGCTTATTAACGAGGAGTTAACAGCCCCCCCCCCCTTCTTTACACACAATGTGCCGCTCCGAGCTTTGCTCGTTTCATAGTACATTAAGTTTTGATTTTACAACAGGAGCGGCTGTCAAATTTTAAGAATCATTTAAGCTACCACTACTTCAGTGTTAGATTATCATACCACTTTTCAGTACAGTATCTTTAGTATCAGAAGGATTTATATCCTATAAGGGGTTTGAAGTTTTGACGGTTGAAAAGTTCACATGCCTTAAGATATTTCATGTATTTCTTTTATTAATTTCTTGTTTGGTTTTTATTTTATTTCGATAAAAAGCTCGACTTTCGTTTACATTTTTTCTTAGAAACTAATTAACGACCAGGAATTTGCCGCCCCTGGCAAAGTGCCGCCCGGGGGATTTGCCCCCTCCCTTTCGCTACGTCACTGGTTTTGCATTAGTTTACTTTTCTGTTCTAATTGTTGGACACTATGTTTCTGTGTTAGTTTTACTGTTTTTACCACTTTTCCTTGCATTAGTTTCACAATATTTTCCTGTGTTAATTAAGCATTTTCCTGTGCCATGTTAACTTCTTTTTGCATGTTTTAATTTAGCACTATTCTTGGTGTAATTTGAACAGAAGTTTGAGTGTTATTCTGACACTATTTTCCTGCGTTAATGGGACATATTGTTCCTGTGTTTATTTATCGTTTTTTTGTGTTCGCTTTGATGTAGCATTATTTTCCTGTGTCATTTTCCCACTAAATTCAACTTGCAATTTTGTCTTTATTATTAAAACTGGGTTAATATTTTAAGATTTCAATCAACTCAAGAATATCTCTAACCACGGCCGCGGAAAAGCAAACCAAACGATTTACTATTTCATATAAAGAGGCCAAGGGGAGCCGATAATAGAGTCTTATCGCCTGTTTGCGGTGATTTATTCGATTGACCAATGGTCACGGGGTGAGGTAAAAAGGTCATCAAATAATGACAATGGTCATTCACTGAGAGGAGTGTCCCACTTATAAGATTAGAGGTCCTCGTATGAGAGTAGATTTCCACCTGTCGAATAGCTTAACTCTTACATGAATATAAGATTTATAAAATGCCTCTATGCGAGCAATGCATAATAAACATTTTAAAAACAGTAATGTTACGAGAGTAGTTGTCCTTATAACCCAACGGTGTCAAGTGGCGTAACTAGTGATATTTTGGAGATTTTAGGGCCCAGGGGCTTGGCCTCTTCTGGAGGACCTGCATACATGGCGTTGTCGTAATATTTAATGTAGAATATAATTCGGATACTCCTTAGGGGTCCCGGAGGAAACCACTTCCCCTCCCCTAGCTACGCCACTGACGGCATCATTTTCTTGGATAAATCGTCATGGTTAATCAGCGACGTCATTAGCTTTACAGCATAATTAGCGTATGCTGTGGCGAGAGTGTTCTTCTTTCCAAATGGAATTTTGGAGTTGTGAAAACACATTTCATGTCATTAACGACACATTTATCAACTAATATTATTAATAATAATTGTTCATTTTAATAGTTTAATTATATATCCCTCTCATCATTATATTGTTTGTGTGTGTGTGGGGGGGGGGGCTCATCTATCAAAGAAAACGTAAAAAAATTAAACATTATTGAAACAGATCTTCAGGATTCTCTGCTGGTGAATATTCATTACTGAAAAAAAAAACTAATACCAGTGACTGTGTTAGTAAAACTAGAAACACCAGAGGATAGAGTAACAAAGCACAGTGTAGTAATAATAACAAAAATGGCATTGAATTCTAACATATAATTAAAGCGCAAAAATATTGTAATACAATAGATAAACTTACGAAAAACAAACAACTCCATTCTCGTTCCATTTTCTTAACACACAACCACAAAGTATCTTATTTCATGGCTGGCATTCGGATATGGAATGGGTTGTCTGAACAACCCAGGAGAACCAACACATTCTAAACATATGCAACTCTAATAAAAATGCAGGACTAGAAATAAGCAATTGAAAAGCGTAATACGCAATGATCTTTCGTGTTAGTAGTGGAGTCTGTATTGTAGAAATAAGATAAGGAGTAAGGAATACATTCATGGCTGTCCAAGTATTTATCCCTGATATTGAGATCATTAGGTAATCTTAGACAGACTCCTTGCCAGGCAACAATTAACTAGAGCAGACGCAAGTCAGACACCTCTTCTTCAATCTCGAAACACTACGTCATTATGTCTGGGTGTAAAGACGGTTTGCGCTTGTTCACACTCGTGCATAACGTCAGTTTGTATTTCATGAATACAGCAATGCATGTTTGGAGTTTAACACCATGTTCGTGCAGCTACATGTTTCCAGGACACATTAAGACGATGCATCACTTGGCTAAACAGACTTGATGCAGACAAGATCGAGCACTTGTCTGTAAAGACGTAGAGAGTTGATGCAGACAAAGCCAAAGACATAACATTTAGTTGTACATGGGTATAAATTTGAAGTAGACGAAGGCTTTGATAAAAAAAAATCTTGAAACATTGTTTGACCTCAGTGGGACATAACTGCTTTTTTCTTGTCAATCCCTGTAAGATTTTTTATAGAGATTTTATCCAAATTTGCTCTGAAGTAAAGCGTTCGAAATTTTTTAGAATTTCAGATACGTCGTTTTTCTTGCGTCACAATGTTTTAAGAAAAAATTCTCTTTGTGGCATTCTTTTCCCTGCAGGTTCTTAGAATTGAAACCTTTATTTGTGGGGAAGTTTTCAATTGGAATGCACTATCTATTGAACGAAGTATTTTGCTATTATTATCCCATATCACAGTAGTCTATAACTGAAGACAAAATGATTTCAACCAAAACAAATTTAAAAAAATAATAATATAAAATAAACTCATGAAGTTAATGTTGCCCTTACGCGTGTAATTAGTTACTGGTGATTTTTCCCATTTCGGAACTTACTTCTATTTGAATTGAACCAACATCGCCAATAAAAGCTTCATTAGCAGTGAGTAACACTGCAATGCCCAGACAAGCCTTGTAAAAAAATTGTTGGAGTAATACAAACAAATCGACAATCGTGATTAAATTTAAAAACAAATACTAAGGACAAATACATTACTCTAGCATTCTTTCAAAGTGTGTTAGCGCAAACTGATCCTGTAACGATTATGGATGATACACACTTGTTATTTGACGATGTTTTTAATAGTTGCGTAGCTACTTTAACAACAAGGTCGGGTCGCAGCCAATGTCCCCACTAAGATTCGTTGGTCCGCGTGCGCAGTGAGAAAACTCGCATGCAAAGTTGCACAACCTCCAATTTTTGTGCAATATTTAACAAAATTTACTGCGCGGTAACTCACTCTGAACTGCTGCGCGGCATATGTCAAATGTCTGCGCAGCCATGCAGCCACGCTGCTTAAAGGGAACGTTGGTCGCAGCGAAAATTTATTCCCCAGATACAGAAAATAATAATAAGTATTGTCGTTCTGGGAACTATCCCCCAACCCCTCTCCTACGCCATTGCATACCTACGCCACGAACTGAGCTATTTTTAGAATAGTTTACCTTAGTTGACCGAATTTGAGGAAGGGAGAAGACATGGTCAAAGGTAAGAATATTTGTAGCTATTAATGGTGCGTTAAATCTGGGCTGAATTAAAAAATGTCCCCCAAATGGGACAAGCAGCCAACCTTTCGTCAACACTGCACAGCTGCTAACGGGGAGGGGGGAGATATAAATAGCAGAGCTGTTACAATAAAAACTAAGAGAATATACAATTTAAACCAAAAAAAAGTTGGGGACAGTTCAAGTCAAGAGTTTATTGTATCGTATTGCTTAGCTTGCAGCGTTTGGGAGGAAATCAACACGACGAATTATTTTATTATTTTATCCTAGACAACATCTACTTCGTATCTCCACTATTCAATTTCTCCTTTCTCCAAATCTTGAAGTATTCATTTATCATTCCTCGAAATTTTCAAGCATCAATTTTTCTTCCCTGCAAGTCTTCAAGTATCAATTTCTCCTCACTCCAAATCTTCAAGAATGAATTCACCCTTTCTCCTAATCTTCCAGTGCAAATTTCTCCCATCTCTTAATCTTCAAGTGTTAATCTCTCCCCACTACAAATATTCACTTAACAATTTCTCAATTCTCCAAATCTTAAAATATTAATTTATTCCTTTCTTAAATTTTCTAATTTTCAATTTTTCCCTCTTTTTTTTAATTTTCAAGTTCTCTTTTACGCAGATTCTTACATTCTCTTTTTTTCCCTCGCTTTCTCCATTGTTTGTTGTTGTTATGTAATGTATACAAGTGGTAAACATAAAAAGATTACATATGAATAGAGCAAACAAACTCGAGAATGGTATAACAGGTGTGAGAAAAACGAAGCAGAGAAAGAGTAAAGCAAATATTCTACATTCTATAAAGTCTCAGATACGAAAATGTGTATGTGTTTGTTCTTGCATACAGAATAAAAAAGGCGTTCTTACCCGTATGTCTATCTCAGGGTTGTATTAAGTTATCCATGTGATGTATTTCTAAATAAGAATTAATTTATTTGTGTATAATTGCTACTTAAATCTTGCTTCTTCAGCTACCTAGTGTTTCAATGTTTAATGTAAATCATGTATACAAAGGTCGTCTTTTAAAAAAATAAGGCATTAAAACATTTTAATTTTTAAAAAAAAACTGAGAAGACGAACATATGTGTACAAAACATGCTCATTTTATAAAAATTGCGTAAAAACGGGGAAAATGGAATGGGTTATTCCGCATGAGTTTTACTTCATTCTTTTTGCACATCAAATTATTCTGATTCATATTTCAAGCTTTAAGAAAATTCTCGTCCCCCATTGATCAACATATGAAGTCCACCCAAAAGCGCGCTCGTACTCTGAAAACACAGACAAGAGCTTTACAGACTCCTGTGACATGCCGGAAATAACAACCAATCACCTCACGGAAATGTGGACATGCGCTGTTCAACTAAACAAATCACTTTCCGGGAGGCTCGATTAGTTAACACAATTATTTTTTCTTGCTCAACAAGTGATATTGTAATCGACTTCTCTTCGGTCAGCATTCGATAACTCTTAAACAGTATTCACCACGTGCGTTTGAGCTAATCTTTTTGTGGTATTCGAAACGAAACATCTTTGTGAAGAAATCAGCTTGTCTTGGGCAGCGGCTTAACATGTCTGAAAAAGCTGTAATGGAGTTCTTCAACAGAAGTACTCGATTTCAAAGAACATATACTAGAACAAAAAAATAATATTTCCAATGAAATGAAAGTTGAAAAATAACAATAACTTTCACTTGCCTAGACACAACATTAACATAAGATACAGGGTGTCAAAGTGTGTGTGTGGGCGGGGAGGTGAATGAGAATTTGGATTCAAAGTTAGAGGAGACTATGTACTTGGTGCTAGAGGAGACTAAGTATTTGGTGCTAGAGGAGACTAAGTACTTGGTGATAGCGGAGACTAAGTACTTGGTGCTAGAGGAGACTAAGTATTTGGTATAGGAGGAGACTAAGTACTTTGTGCTAGAGGAGACTGAGAACTTTGTGCTAGAGGAGACTAAGTACTTTGTGCTGGAGGAGACTAAGTATTTGGTGCTAAAGGAGACTAAGTATTCGGTGCTAGAGGAGACTAAGTACTTGTTGCTAGAGGAGACAAAGTACTTTGTGCCAGAGTAGACTAAGTACTTGGTGCTAGAGGAGACTAAGTACTCGGTGCTAGAGTAGACTAAGTACTCGGTGCTAGAGGAGACTAAGTACTTTGTGCTAGAGGAGACTAAGTATTTGGTGCTAAAGGAGACTAAGTACTCGGTGCTAGAGGAGACTAAGTACTTGGTGCTAGAGGAGACTAAGTACTTGGTGCTAGAGGAGACTAAGTACTCGGTGTTAGAGGAGACTAAGTACTTGGTGCTAGAGGAGACTAAGTACTTGATGCTAGAGGAGACTAAGTACTCGGTTCTATAGAAGACTAAGTACTTGGTGCTAGAGGAGACTAAGTACTCTGTGCTAGAGGAGACTAAGTACTTAAAAGTACTGAGTATTGAGAGACTGAGTATTTAATACTATCAAGAGTCTAAGTACTGTACGCTTTACAAAACTCAAATCCACCTCATTAAGTTTTCAAAATAAGATTTTTTTTCAGTGCTGGTCCAAGATTCAACCAAGCTGTTTTTCAAAATTCCCTCCACCCCCCACCCCCGATCTCCAGACCTACGGTGCACTCTCATCAAACCCACCCAATCATTATGAATGTTTTGAAACCCTCAGACCCATTTATTTATAACCAAAGTCATTGACTACACGTCCTTTTTCACCCCCACACCCGCCGCAGATCCACGCTCCCCTGACCCAACAAACTACATTCAGACACACATATTCTCCCCTAAACCCATCCTCTCACCTCCTGAAAAGCAACCTAATCTCCTTCTCGAACCCCACGTATTCCCCCAGTAACACCCACTGTGCATCAATCCATCTACTTCACTATCACAGACATCCCTACCAGACCAACCCTCCGTTCCTCCGATCAACCATCCCGACCCACCCTCTGTTTCTCCTACCCACCATCCCGACCCACCCTCTGTTTCCCCGACCCACCACCCCGACCCACTCTCTGTTTCTCCGACCCACCATCCCGACCCACTTTATGTTTTCCCGACCCACCATCCCAACCCACTCTCTGTTTCCCCGACCCACCATCCCAACCCACTNCACCCCGACCCAATCTCTGTTTCCCCGACCCACTATCCCGACCCACTTTTTGTTTCCCCGACCCACCATCCCAACCCACTCTCTGTTTCCCCGACCCACCATCCCAACCCACTTTCTGTTTCCCCGACCCACCATCCAGACCCACCCTCGGTTTTCCCGACCCACCTTCTGTTTCCCCGATCCCGCCACTCATGGAGTTAATCAAGTTGTCTGACCACCAGCAACATTACATAATACCACACTGAGCCCGGGGGTCAGAGGTCAATGACAGATCGATGTTGGTCGAGACGCAGGGTCCATAAAACATGAATGGCTTCAACACACAATGCATCGTCCAGTACCGAGAGGGCAGTAGAGATATCAGCGTAGTCTCTAACGGGGGCGTTAGTGTGTGTGTGTGCGTTAGTGTGTTTGTCGGGCGGTGTGGGTTAGGAAGCAATGCCCTGACAAGTATTCGGTTGGTTAATTTCAAGAGTCTTTGATCATCTTTGTAACCAGCTTTGTTAGCAAGTACCAATTCCAAACATATTCTCACACACGCAAATATTTAACCCAGGTCTTAGAGACCTTTGAAGAATTGGAACCCACTTTTCTGATTAAACTCTTTGCTGACCGGAACCGAACACACATCATAAAGAATCGAATTTATTGTAATTGGCCAGACTCGAATACACCCAACAATACCGCATAGATTCGAAAACACTGCATAAAACATTGAATGAATATTATAGGACAGATTCGAATACACTGCATAGTACATTGTTGAATTCTTATTGGACTGACACGAATGCGCAACATAATAAATCAAAATAATCTTAATGTATGACTGGCTTTATCCATCACAGCCACTTCTATTATAATAAATACTAACTATAGCATCATTAAAATTGAGTACATTGATTGTACAAAGCGGATTAACTTTACCTATATTATCCATTAAATCCATCCTTGTGTAAGTATGCTGTCATAAACCCTTTGCCGAAAAAAGGGTTAGATCAAAACATTGGCGTAGCTAAGGGAATGGAGACGGGGTCCGAATTCGAAAGTTCCACAAGCAGGGTCCGAAGTTTTTTAAAATACATTTTTAAATACATTTTAAAAAGCTTATGCACCATCTGTATGCGTCATTTTTTGACCCTCCCTCCCCGAAAAAAAGGCCAAGCACACTTGGCCCCCAAATCCCTTCAAATCCCTAGATACGCCACTGGATCAAAACAATTTGAACAACTAATTGACGAGTATCAAATAGTTCATTTTTATCGAAGGTCCATACACTTTTTGTTTATCTTAACGACAACACTCTTCTGAGTCCAAATTAGTTAGCCTAAAGGCCTTCTGACAGCCTCTTAAAGGTAACAAATGACCTCCTACTCGTACCGGACTGTTGAAAAGTCTATACATGAACTCTTGTTCTCGCTCGTATAGTATATTGTAATTCTCTTTTTTCAGGTGCGCCAAAACAATGCTTGGAAAAACTACAAAAAGCTAAACAAAATTCAGCTGCCAGGCCTGTTCTTAAGGGAACCCCCCCCCCAGTCCATATTACTCCACTTCTTTACTCACTTCATGCATTTTTCAAAACTTCTTTTCTGACCCATGCCTTTCATGCCTTACTGAACTTCTCTCTGTCTACCCCCCCCCCCCCTCGTCGGCTACGCTCTCCTGCAGACACATATCTGAGTTCCTGAGACACGCACACAAACATTTCGCGGAATGTCTTTCTATTTTTGTGCCGCCTAGCAATGTAACTCTCTACCCTTACACATTCGCATTTTCCCAACTACTAAGACCTTAAAAAAATGCACATAAGACACATCTTTTCCAACTTTACCTCCAAAACTAATTAAAAAGCATTTCTTCTACCGATAAGCGTCCACTGCACCGTCATTTATGTGACTGTTACAATTTGAAGGTTATATAATTCATTAATATACATTTTATATGCATTTTATTTTTTTATGCAAAGCGGTGCGAGTCCAGTTTTTTACTGGGATACAGCGCTATAGAAATCATCCATTTATTTATTTATTTAATTATGTACATCTGCATAATTATTTACATTTATGTATCCAAATATTAAAATCCATTAGAGATTTTGAGTCCACAACATTAGTTACAATTTCAATTGCTTTTATTCGCTAATTCTAAATGTTCCGATCAGTCACTTTATCTCCCTCTTATTTAAGTCTATTTTGATGTTTAAAACACTGGTTTTTCTCAGATTTCTTCTAAAATAAGAAGGCAGCCATGTTTGTATCCCGTTTCAAGATATAAAAAATAATTTAAAACAAAACCCGGAAATTAGTACAAATTTCAACCTCCCAACGTTAAGAAAAATATACTTCTAGCCACCCCCTCTATTTGCCACCCCACCCCTTCTCGTGGCAAATCGTCCAGACACTTTTAGCCACCCCACCACCCTCTCTTAGCCACCCCACCACCCTCTCTTAGCCACCCCACCACCCTCTCTTAGCCACCCCACCACCCTCTCTTAGCCACCCCACCACCCTCTCTTAGCCACCCCACCACCCTCTCTTAGCCACCCCACCACCCTCTCTTAGCCACCCCACCACCCTCTCTTAGCCACCCCACCACCCTCTCTTAGCCACCCCACCA
>MUZC01000905.1:364970-380423 GCA_002072015.1 Radix auricularia
ACCCACCACCCTCTCTTAGCCACCCCACCACCCTCTCTTAGCCACCCCACCACCCTCTCCTTGCCACCCCACCACCCTCTCTTTGCCACTCCATCACCCTCTCTTTGCCATCTCACCACCCTCTCTTTGCCACTCCATCAGCCTCCCTTTGCCATACCACAACCCTCTCTTAGCCACCCCATCACCCTCCCTGTGTCACCACATCACTCTCCCTTTGCCACCCATCACCCTCTCTTTGCCATCCCATCACCATCCCTTTGCTACCCCACCGCCCATCGCTAGCCTGTCCTCGAGCATACTTTTGCCACCCTCCCTTTGCCACCCCACTATCCTCCCTCACCCACACTCCACCACCCTCCCTTTGCCACCCCCACTACCATTTTCTCTTAATCATCAGTGCTCTGACCAAGTTGTTTAAATATTTCCGAAACCTCACAATTTAAAGTATGTCAAATACGTTCATGCTTACAGTACGTGAAGCATTAAATGGGGCGGGATGCATTTAAGTAAGTGGAAAGATGTGTTTGCCTCAGAGATGGCAAGACTTGATTAATATCATTGGACGGTCTTCAAATTCCTGTCGTCTGTGCCCAGAAAAAAATAGTCTTTGTCGGAATAATATGGTTGTAGCTCTTTAAATATAAATATAATAATTTATTATAATTAAATCAAACTGATTTTTAAATGTGCGTGAAGAAATATTCGCTCTTTATACATGGACGTTGAAAATTTAACATAAACTCAGTTAAATCTAATTTATAAAAATGTAAAAACATAATTTTTAAAGAGGAATTTTCATTGATGATCTACAGAACTACATCTCGTGGTATATGGATTTAAATGAATAATTCGTTGTATTTCACTCTAGATAACCTGTGGATCCTCAAATGAATTCAATCAATAATAACTCTATTAGATTCAATGACATCATATTCGATCAACGGTGGCTAAACTGCGGGTCGCGAGCCGCATGCGGCTCTTCTGTAGTCACGATGCGCTGGCGAATAGTTTATGAAATTATTTTTTTTTTATTGTTTGAAATATAAGATTATAATAATTTTTCACATGTATTTAAAAAAAAGTATACGGAAAGAAAAGATGAAAATACTTAGACAATGCTTCAACAGCAGACACTACTTTCTGTTTTCAGCAGGGAGTGTGTTATTTTAGCTCAAGCAAGTATACCGTCATATGGAATACTGCTCTTGTTAAACGGCTCAGAAAGCTTCTAAGCAAAATTATAACATTTTAAGTTGAGTATATTTCTGACTCTATGCAGTAACGTAGCTAGGGGAGGGGGAGGGGGGTCCACATTTGAAAATCCTCCGAGCCCTCACTTGGAGAGGGCCCCTAAATGAGTGTCTGAAAAGATTTTTTTACATTAAATATTATATATTACGCCATAGGTCTAAATGATGGGGCCCCAAAAGAGGCCAAGACCCCCCCCCGGGCCCACAAGAGACCTACCCCCTTGGGCCCCTAAATATCTAGCTACGCCACTGACGCTATGTGTAGTTTTTCTCTTCATTAATTGCACATATTTAAAAATGAGTGTAACCGTGACAATAACTTAGATCTATATATTTCATTATAATTATGTAACACACGATTTGTGTATAATAATAATAATAAAACGTTCAAATTATTATTCGGATAAAGAGTAATATTTTAAAAAATATAAATCACAAAAGAAGTTTTTCATTGTCAGTTGGGTCTTGTCCCATGGTGCTTCAATGCGGCCCTCAACTATTTTTTTTTTTACATTGTGAAAATGTTTTTTAGCTACTGCAGATTGATCACCTAAAAGCAGTGATGTACTCGAGTAAAAACTAAAAAATTTTCGATGCTATTAGCTACACCCTTCTAGTCGACCATCACAAGTCTCTTAGGTTGACTTTGTCAAAGCTGGTTTTCAAACATGGCTGATTAATTTATAATTGACTCTCAGAATATAAGGATATGTACACTTTAAGAGGATCGATCGCATGGCCAGAACAGTAAAAACAATTGCAAATGGTATATTGTCCCCAAATTTTAGTTTATGTTGTTCAGATGAATGTTTTTTCGTCAAATTTTAGAATATATTGCATAGATCTGTAGCTCTTTTTTTTTAAAGTGCATAAGCGAAATCAGGGTCATTTCCTTGTTCTTAAGGAGAAATATTTGAGTTTTGTGTAGTTAACGTCCATTCTCGGAATGTGTACCTCAGCTGACACCAGTCTTTGTGTGTGTAGTCTTACCTACATGAAGATGTGATCAAGAGGGTAGAACTGTATTTCAACACAATACATAGCTAGTGATGTACACATAGCTATTGATACACACATATCTAATGACATTTACAGAGCTATTGATAAACACATATCAATTTATACACACATCTATAGACATACACATATCTATTGACATACACATATCTATTGACATACACACATCTATTAACATACACCTATCTATTGACATACACATATCTATTGACATACACATATCTATGGACATACACATATCTGTTGACATACACATATCTATTGACATACACATATCTATTGACATACACATATTTATTGACATACACATATCTATTGACATACACATATTATATATTGACATATATATATCTATTGACATACACATATTATATATTGACATATATATATCTATTGACTTACACATATTATATATAGACTTACACATATCTATTGACATACACATATTATATATAGACTTACACATATCTATTGACTTACACATATTATATATAGACTTACACATATCTATTGACATACACATATTATATATAGACTTACACATATTATATATAGACTTACACATATTATATATAGACTTACACATATTATATATAGACTTACACATATTATATATAGACGTACACATATTATATATAGACTTACACATATTATATATAGACTTACACATATCTAACGTCATAGCCGGGCAGTGTTAGCTTTTATATGACCACCCTTCCCGCCCCTATGACGTCATCCAGTTACCTTTGAGTAACCTCCCCACTGCTGATCATTACACTGATACCACTCCAGGGAAGATGGTCACGACTCATCAGCTGAGCTGAACTGACCCAGTTCACTGCTGGTCAGTATTGGTGTGGAAGTTGATTTGTCATAGAAGTTGTATCTGAGAGAAACAGAGAGAAAGATGGAGAGAGACACACAGACGCAGAGAAAGAGAGCCAGTGAGCAACAGAGAGAGAAAGGAGAGACTCAGAGGCAGAGAGAGAGACAGAGAGAGAAAGATAAAGAGACACACAGAGGCAGAGAGAGAGACAGAGAGAAAGAGACAGAGAGAAAAAGATAAGAGACACACAGAGGCAGAGAGAGAGACAGAGAGAAAGATAATGGGGGGGGGGGGCACAAAGACAGAGAGAGAGAGATAGAGAGAAATATGCGGAAAGAGAGAGAAAGATAGAGAGACACAGACAGCGACAGATAGAGAGAGAGAGAGAGAGAGAGAGCGAGAGACAGAGAAAGAGAGAATAGATATCGAGAGAAAGAGACAGAGAGAGATGGAAAAAGATAAAAGGAAAGAGAGTGAGCGAGGGAGAGGGAGCGAGTGAAAGACGGAGATTGTGTGAACGTTAAGAGGTATAGTAAGGATCCAATATTCACTCTAACGTTGGTTGGTCTGTGTGCAAATTATTTATTTAAAATATAAAAAAATTAAAAAAAACTAGTGTGCAAAGTTGCACAGCATACATTTTGTGTGCAAAATTTTCAGCCATTAAACACAGACTTCTATATTAGCCTCATGAAACTCTGTTGCACGGTAATTCTAAGCTGCGTAGCGTCGATCAGATATCCGCGCAGCATCGCAGCTTCAATGGAAAATTGCCATGGAATACAAAAAGCCAGTATGTGTGTATGTTGCAATAATTAGATGAAGCCTTCGCCGTTTCGAGGCATCGCCGTATGTTGTTAACACTGTTAAATTTCAGCTCAGATAAAACCGTTAATTTTCTGCTTAGATAAAACTGTACAATTTCTGCTTAGATAAAACTGTAAAATTTCTGCTTTAATAAAACTGTAAAATTTCTGCTTAGATAAAACTTACAGTTCAGCTCAGATAAAACTTAAATTTCAGCTCATATAAAACTTACATTTCAGATCAGATAAAACTGTAAAATTTCAGCTCAGATAAAACTGTTAAATTTCAGCTCAGATAAAACTGTTAAATTTGAGCTCAGATAAAACTGTTACATTTCAACATAGCCTAATTTGTAGGGAGAACTCTATTTGCCAGACCCGGCGACTGACAATACTGACACGTAATTTTGTTAATTCGATTGTCAGAAGTTACATTTAACGCCATTGAACTTATTTTTTTGTCAAAACTCGAAACACATTTTATGCTCCAGTCTCCGTAACGTACTTCTTTTTGTTTCGTGAAGCTGTTGAGATTATCTAAATATGAATAAAAGGCTTGACATCTAATCAATCGAACCGGGCACACACAAATATCTCCCCCATACAGCGATCAATATTGCATGAAATTCCATTACGACATGTCACGCATCAAAGATCACGCCCCTTCGAACGCTTTTGATGAAAAGAACACAGCCATTCGTGAACCACCCTCCAACACCGTAACGCCCCCCCCTTTACTTAACCAGCGCCCCTCCCACCACCCTTCCAGTAGTACATCATGCACTATCACCGCCCCCCATCCAACTTTCGCCACGTCTGGTCTCAGCAAAATTAACGAAACCAACCACCTACCTCATCCCCTTTAACCCCTACCTACACAATTTAACAAGCAAAATAATAATAATAATAATTTAATTATAATATTTTTTGTCCCAGCCCAAGAACAATATGGTAAAAATTGTAAACCGAAATCTAGACAACAGCCACTGAGAACCATGACGTCAGAGCAGGTTTTATGAGGCTATTAAAGTCAAGTCAGAAATACATAAACGTATGCGTATTCTCTCCCCTCACACACAGGGGCTCTCAAACCGATATAATGGTCGAATAATGAAAACTTAGCGCCCATTGTGGAAGTTCAGTTTTTTCACAACGAACTGCCGTCTGCAGATGGTGAAGTATTTATATCCAGGCTTTCCAGAAACAAATGCCAACCGATTACGATTTGGAGTTACCAGCAAAACAACAACAAAAAAAAAATTAAAAAATTAAAAAAAATAATTAAAAAATAAAACATAAAAAAAATAAATTAAAAAATTAAACAAATTGGGGTTACTGAAAAAACTATTTTTTCAAGATTTTACAAAGATTCTCAAACCACCAACTCAGTGGTCCCCAAACTTTGTTATCGCTGCGGACCAGTCAAACTTTGATATTTTACCGAAGCCCCCTTTCGAGGGAGGGGGTAGGGTTGGGCGGTAGCCTTCATTGTTTATATTGCTTTGATTTTTAGTTTTATTTTAAATTAGCTTTATTTAAACATGCCTTCAAAATTAAATACAATTTAAAATTTAAAAAAATAAATGAGAACCGTGAGCTTGTTTCTCTGTAAGGAGTCTTGTGTAAGACGCACAGCTCTGAGAGAAATAGGAAATTAAAATGTTAATAATTCAATATTCCTTCTTGGGGCCCGGTACCCGGTCCACGGTCATGGGGGTCAGGACCGCTGCTTTAACTAAGCAGCAGTACAATTTTTCTCTCTTATCTTATCTATACAGAGGCTCCTTCTATGCAGAAGATAACTGCGTCCACAGATCACGACGGATGATCTGTTGGCAAGTGAAGCAGCGTTCACAGGCCACGGCTATGAGGGTTCCACGCATTACCCAACTAGTGTTAGGTACCCATTGGACGCAGGGTGACTCAGGGACGCCCTAAGCCCCGGGAACAAATCCTTGCCTTCGTATGGATTCGCGCTGCCACTCGACCACCGTGTCCCATTTTGACTACAGAGATTTTAAAATATACCGATGAAGGGATTTTACGGTAAAAAAATGAATCATTATTAGTTTACAGGAGCAAACCTACGTAAAAACGACACAAAAATCTAATTTATCTGCCAGTATTAAAAAAAAAATAATTACTTAATTTTTTTTTAGAGACGGGCGATAAACAGAACTTATGTAACGGAAAGGAAAGAGAAACAGAAGATAACGTGTCAGACGGTGATTATCGGTGATTATTACAAAATTTTAAGAATGCCAAATGCTTTCAATGATTCTTTTTTTTTTTTTTTTTTTTTTTACAAATGAAATATGTAAATATAATTACCAAAATGAAAAAGCAACAAATTTTCAACAATTATCTCTCAAAGCGACGAATCTCGCTGTGGTGGTAACTTCCAAAAATATAGATTTTTAAAACAGGAGGCCGTCAGATTTGGTACAAACAACCTCTGTTTTCATCGAGAGCGCAGCACACACACAACACGTGATTCAAGTATTCTCAAGCCACGAACACTCACAGGCCTTTTCATGGGCAATTGCTCACTTACCTAAAGGCCTTTGTTTACAAGTTTAAAAACTTCCATTCACGTTGCGATGAAATTCAGAAATGACGAAAAATTCCAATATAGATTTAATATATACGTAAATTATGTAAACATATATCGAATAAGAATTAGAAGTGTTATAGACTTACGCAATGATTAATAAAAATTGAACATTTTGAGAACTGTCGGTCGTTGCTGTCTCTTATAGTCATAGTGCTATTTGTCTTCCCGTTTGCCTAGCAAGGGAAAAAAACCCAACTCTCACCTTAATCCTACAGCGTTTAAAAGTAAAAGGAATTTTCTGAAATGAGAATTTTAACCCCGAGTGTTGCAACAAGAATGTTTTGTGTGTGATAATTTATAGGTGCACAATGCCGAGTTGATGGCACGACTCAGTTTGTTATGTTGGTCTCTTTGAAATATTTCATCACATGTCGCTGAATGCGTCCACGTGCTGGTCCGAGAAATGACCGCCCAGTTGCACCAAAATACAAACTAATTCATTGACATCAAAGTTAACTTTGATACATTTGGATATTTTAAAAACCTGTTACTTGTTGAAAGCCAGCGGAAATGTTAGATAAAGATGCGTCGATCGCTAATTAATTTTAATAAACAGATGTTTTTTTTCCCTTTTAAATCTTTAAATTAAAAAAAAAACCTAATTTAATTTCTTACATGAATAGGATTTTATATTTATTTTGAATAATCCCTGTAGTGATGTAAATCGGCTTAATCACATGTCACGTGGTTTTGAGTCATAGTAGGTGACATAATTGGCTCATATTCTCTTGCATTCCAGAATGTTTGAAAGAGGTTTTGAGGGGTAAAAGGAACACTTCTTTGGCTTGACCAGTTTGACACTGACCGCATGGACACTGTGCCGTTGAACACTGAACATGAGAAAAATTGGCCAGTAGGACACTGACCGCGTGCTAAATGAGCTGATGGACAATGACCAGGCATAAATTGAGCAGTTTGAGGCTGACCACATGGACACTAAAACTTATGGACACTTAACTTGTAAAATATTGACCAGGTGGATACCGACCTGGTCAAATAGCAGCGATGTATTGGTGGCCCTGCCGGTCAGTCCGGCGCGTGACGTCAACGATGCAGTTCGTGACACATCGGCTTGATCAGAGCACGGTGTGCGATGATAAATGACCAGTTCCAATCAGTGTAAACAAGTACTTGGAACCGTATCAACGACTTGACTCACGCTCACGCTGCCGTCGGGTCATCGACTAACACAGTTTCGTATTAAGTGCAAAGAATGCAATAGACTATAAGCGACTACAGCCAACTTATCTGATGGCCCCTAGAAGATTAAGTGCTATTGCCGCACGGGGTTAATTGAGTTCAAAAATTTGTATTGGTTTCAAACACTATTAGTGAATTTATTGATAGCCCAAGGCTAAGTGGGTTCCATATTTGTTGTAATAATTTATTAGTAAGAGGTATGTCTCAGGTGTTTATTATTTATATTTTCATTTTTATTAAATATACCCAGATTTTCAACTAAAAAAATAATATAACAAAAATTGAGACCAGCTGAAACAGGAACGACAGCTCATTTTAAGGGGTTTTTTTTCTCTAAAAAAAAAATAAGAACATAAACTAAAATAAGCGGCAAGAAATAGAAATGACGTCATTGGATGACGCACGCTATCCCTATGCCCCGCCCATCAAAACATTCTAACTAACTGGAATACACATTGGACTCGTCGAGTCATCAAAGATGTGACAAGATTCTATGACCAGGCCAGTGTATACAGCTCCTTCTTCTGGACATCGGTTCCCATTGTCTTTAACCTCGGGAGATGTTATGTATGGTCACCTAGTCCAACAACAGTCCCTACCAAACAGACGACTTTATTGTCTGTCTGAGACTGTAAGAATGAGAACTTTTTGAAAGACGCGGTCGTTGGTCTTTCTTGTTAAGGTCATCAAACTTTCTATACCAGTAAATTTTGAACATCTTGTTAACCGCACGCTAAAAAAGAAAAAAGATGTGAAGCAATAACATTTTTTTGTTGTTGTTGTAAACTGATCATTCAAAACTCAATGGTATGGAGATGAATTAAAAAAGTATAAAAGAAATGTTATAGTATAACTTTTAAAAAAATCACAAATAAATGTATCAAGTAAAAAATATCTCAGACAAATAGAATGTTTGAATTTTTGTTATACCTGAAGAATTATTTAATTATTTCTTTCCCTTTTGTAATGTCAGGGAGACAACTCTTATTTTCTATTATTAATTTTTCTATAGTTTACTCCCCTCACCATCCCACCATAACACTCTTTCACACGGAATAACCAAATTTCGAGGGTGAAAACACAAAGTAGAACATTGTTTAAAAAAAATTGTTTTGCTATTTCAAAGGATGATTAAATTACTACTTGGTAAACGCGATGCATTAAAATATGTTCTGATTGAATCAGTAAAATTCCATAGCTTTTAAGCTTTGACTTTAGTTTTGGTAGCCGTCTGCATCTTTCTCTTGTTTTTTTTCCTCGCATCCTTGACTAAAAATGGGTATTTCATTTTCGTCACTACTTTGGGACCTTCCAAAAGACGAAGCGCTCGGGACCCGTTGAGCTTTAAGCCTTGCACTAGGTCTCCACATGACGGCCATACATCTGCTCCCCCTCGTGCAAAGTTTTGTCCATGGAATGATCTCGTCCGAATGATATTGCATAAAGTCTGCTCTCGTAAGACGATTCTTTCATTTGCAAATGAATTTTTAAGGGCATAATTACACTCTACTCATTTTAATTGATACGAAAGGTAAAACTGAGCCAGTTATTTAACGAGAATATTTAAACTATCATGGAAGCTTTGGTCGACGATGAGATTCGCATATTGTGGCGCATTTGTTCAAAGGATTGCCTGAAAGCGAACTGCGGTGTCTCCATAAGTTACAAGAAACTACTAAAGCGCATACTAGAGATGACGAGACAAAATACTATAGCTAACCGGAACTGAAGATCCGTACTGTGACCGAGCAATATGACCTCAATATTCTGTCACTTCCTACGTTTGTAGGGACGGATCAGCGCCATAGCAGCTAATCTTTTTTTTAAAATCCGACCACTAAAAAAATTAATTTAAAAAAGTGTTGGTATTAACTAGGGCTTTGGAAATTAACGATTAATTTCTCGATTTATCGGTAAATTTTTTATCGATTAAAATTATTTTAATCCATTGAATAGCGATTAAACTTGAAGAATATGTTACAGTGGTAGTCTACGATTTCCTAATAAATTAATAATTATTTATATTTCATAATAGTTTGCTTTTTTACGTAGAAACTTCTCCATTAAAAAAAGGTTTCGAAGGTGTGAACTTTAAAATAAGGTGTGTTTTTTTAAAAAAGGAAAATGATATAAAAATTAAACATTGTTTGTATTTAATTAACAGTAACAAAATTTAAATTCATAGACATTATATTGAACTTAACCAGTGCTTTTTTCAGTGGAAACTCATGGGGAACTGAGTTCCCATACCTTTTTTGGCCAGATTCGTGTATAACCTGACTATATAGTTAGGTCGGTTTTTATTATAAATAAACTCTTTGAGTCTCTCATTTTCTTATAAAAACGTTTATTTCTTTAAATATCTGTACAATAAAATTTGTGTTCAGTGGAAAATTCAATTATAGACTATTATAGTATTTTCTGACATAAGTTAAAAAACAGATGTGAAATGAGTTTCCAAACATTTTTCGCTAGAAAAAAAGCACTGAACTTAACTACTCATATTTAAATTTAAAAATGTCAATTGCCTGTTTGTGTTACTTCCCTTCAAATTTTCAGTTTAATGACGTCATTCATCTTATTTTTAGCTTTAATAAAAATTAATTATTCGGTAATTTTTTCAAAAGTTAACGATTACATTTAAATTAATCGATAAAAGCTCTAGTATTAACTGTTGGCAACACCACGACACGATACTAAGCTACTACAACTAGATGGCTATCGTTCATGGTCTTCGACCCACTAACCACGATGAAGATTAAATGAATTCATATTAAATCATTAATCTTGTTAAAGTAAAGTTTAATAATATTTATATCTATCATATGACAAGTCCCCGTTGTGGCGTTTATTTGGTTCCTTAAACAACAGATATCCATGACCACTCGATGCATTGGGTGTTAAACCTGTATTAGGATTGACGAAATGTAGGCTGTGATTCACGGTTTCGTGAGTGTTATCCATGTCATATTAGAAAAGAAATAGTGATATTATATGACAAATGATAATACATACACCAGTAAGTTAGTTTTTAAAAAAAAACTATGCTAAGCCTACTTTCTTTCATTTTTTTCTTTCATTTATTATATATTTAGTTTTAAACGGGGTTATTCAGGTCAAATGTCAATATAGTTTATATAGTGAATGTAGACAATCTTTGTTACTTATAATTTATTTTATTACTCTATTAGTACTGCATGAAAATAATATTAACATTTATTTCAATAAGATTAATAAATTTAATATAATTGTATTTAATGTTCATGGTCGTAAGTGGCATAACTCCATAGCCATCTAGTAGTAGCAACCCAAGTCTAAATATTTGTGATTTTGCCAACGGGTAATACTAAGAAAATAAAGAAATTTTTTTTTTGAGGGGGGGGGGGGGGTTTCTGTAAACCAATCCAACTTCTCTGGTTTGATGTATAAAACAAGTACCCCGCAGCCAGTGCTATCTTAACGCATAGGCCCGTTGGGCATTTGCCCGGGGGCCCAATAGCATAGGGGCCCCATGGTAAAATGTTTATTTATATGTATTATGTATATTTTTTTTCTTGCGGGGAGGGGGATGTCCTATTTCTTTGCCCAGGGGCCAAAAAAATGGCGTAAAGAAGCATTAAGAGGAGTTAACATCTGAACTTGAATCTCTAAAAGTGATGCGTTGCTATATGCAGCTTCACCTGAAAGTTCCCGGAGCGGATGGATTCAAAAGGAATACTTTTTTTGAATGCGCTCTTCTGAATTGGTGGTACCAATGTTGTGGAACGGTGTTTGAAAGAATGTTAAAACGAAAGAATTTTTTTTAAAAACTTTGAAGACAATCTTATATGAGAGAGTATTTGAAAATCAGAGAAAAACGAGCAAGCTAGGCTGACATGGATAGTATTGATGGTATAGAAGAGTTGCGTATTATCATCGTCATAAAGGATATATTGTTGAAGTACAGTCGGACCTCTCTAAGTCGAACTCAAGAGGAGCTGGAAAAAAATTCGACTTACGGATTTTTCGAGTAAGGGAAAATTGCGTAATGGGCGCAGATTAATCATGGACAACGTTGATATTGAGAGTGGGGAGGGGGGAAGGACAGCAATACCGTAACAGGTATGAAGGACAGCAATACCGTAACAGGTATGAAGGACAGCAATACCGTAACAGGTATGAAGGACAGCAATACCGTAACAGGTATGAAGAACAGCAATACCGTAACAGGTATGAAGGACAGCAATACCGTATAACAGGTATGAAGGACAGCAATACCGTAACAGGTATGAAGGACAGCAATACCGTAACAGGTATGAAGGACAGCAATACCGTAACAGGTATGAAGGACAGCAATACCGTATAACAGGTATGAAGGCTTGGCAGAAAAGAGAGATGGTGTCTGATGTTTCTTGTGAAAGGAAGCAGTGGCGTAGCTAGAGGGGGCGGTGGGGCGTCCGCCCCGGGCGGTACACATTTTGAGGGCGGCACTTGAGAGCAATTAAAAAGTACAGCCATTTTTGACAACCGCCCTTTAATTTTTTTGAAGGGATAAAACCAAGGTGAAACAAAAATATTCATAATTTCGAGTTTTAATTAACGGGTCGCACAATATTTGTTAGATTACATATTGGTTGTTATAACTAATGCAAAACTTCGTAAAAAAAGTAGGATTGCTAAAAAAATATATCGATTTGTTTGAAAAATCAATCAGGAAACGTAAAAGATGACGCTTTTAACCGCTTTTATATGAAAACTACACACAAAAACATCACCGCTGGGCCGAAAAATATGTGCTATTTTATATCCCAAGGCAGTTTTTGCGTGGAATTTCCACCTGCGCGGAATGATTCTTGAACAAGTAACTGCATGGCATGGTGATTCAAGTAATGTGCAAATAATTTGAATTGTGACAAGAATATGAATATATTAAAATTTATCCGTTAATTAACACCATTATGGGCATAAATAATTAAAATTGACATTTGAAGAAGTAACTATATATATAGAACATCAAGATCAGAAGCTGGAATTCTAATTGATTCAATGCAACCTGTTTATTTTCTATACTTTATGTTATCTCAATTTATTGGATTTTTTTTTAAAATTTAAAATTAATGCAAACCCATGTCATGGAACAAAGCGATATGCTAATATAAGTCAAAACGCTGTTATAGAGCTAAAACAATTTGTGAAGAAATATGGGTGGTGAAAATTCAGAAGACGTGGTTATACCTTTATCTTTTAAAATTTATTCAACAGTTTAGATTGGAAAATTATGTACCCAATAGAAAAATTGTAACTTTGCTAAGAATTTTCTCAACAATTGCTGCCAGTGTTACTAGTCGTGAGAGGAGCTTCTCCAAATTGAAATTGATAAAAAAAATCTTCGTTTCACAATGAGTGATTTAAGATAATAAAATCTTGCAATATGACGATAGAGCAAGATATTACAAATAATTTGAAATTTTGATAGCATTACAAGATTTTTCTACTATGAAAGTTAGTAAAGTAAATGTATAAATATGTTTACATACTAATTACTAATGTATACATTTTCTTTGAAAAAAAAATTATTTACATATATAAATACAAAATAAAAGCATATTAATTGGCAATATTTTTTTTTGTGGAATATGTGTTGCCTCATGGGGAGAGGAGTGGACCTTCGACCTCAGTAACTCTGTTTAGGCCTTTTAAAAAAGTATTTTGTATTTTTATAAGTGTGTATTTATAATTATATCGTTTTATGCCGCCTCTTTTATTTCTGCTTACATAAATACGGCACAAAAAAATATAAAAATGTTTCCCACCAGTACTTTGCTTACATCACAATTTTTATTCATGTTAATTAATTTATAATAATTATTTAAATGATTCACTTCCAGGGGGGCCATCCACAAATGAATTCACATTATTTATACTGATTCCCCCCCCCCCTTTTTTTTTCGTCACGCGTCGTCATAAAAACTTAAACTCCCTTTTTCTATTTGACGTCACAAATCTTTGTTTCCCCAAAGAAACCGTTTTTTTCTATTTTAAAATGTGCATGTTTCAAATATAATTTTTGTCATTTGAGTATGTTTTTATACTGTGTGTAATACTGCCCTATAATATCGTAACACTCGTGAAGCCATGTAAAACGCCATTAAATAAAGTGTCATTAATTCGTTAATCAAATATGTAAGTGGAACTTTTATTTAAAGTTGCGCGTTTTTTATGTGACGTCACATTTATTAAACATTCTCCTCGACTCAAATGTGTGCATACCCCCCACCCCACCCCTTTCATTCGGGGCGTGACATCTTATATGGATAATCTATAAAAAGGACGGCAAATTGGAGACCAGCCCGGGCGGCAAAATTTCTAGCTACGCCACTGAAAGGAAGCCAACTCGCTTTGACATATAGACACAAACCAGTGAGAGGAAACATCTTCCCTCCCTTACTCCACTTTACTCCCTCCACAGAGGTATGAGAAAGTATGATTTTTGTCATCGGAACATGTGTTCGGAAATATCCCCCCAGAATAATAACCCAAACCCCTTGGCAAATTCCACTTAGGGAGGTTGGAAGCCAAATATCATCGAGTTAAGGAGATCCTAAACACATTAGTCTTACAGAATTTACCCGTGACCTAACAAATAATTTGATATAGGGAGGTTCTAGACTTAGGAAATCAAAATTATTTTCCAGAGTTTCAATATGTATGTCAGTAAGATTAAATCTGACCAACACCGTGCATCAGTTTGTAATTACCGCGCAGCAAAATTAAAAAAAAATATTGCATAAAAATGGATGTTGTGTAACTATGCACACGAGTGTTATTTCTTTGCACACGGACCAACGAACATTAGAGGGGAAAGTGCTGCTGAGTACAAATAGTTCAAGAAGATTGTCGCAATATAAACCACGTTTGCAAGAGTGCATTTTGTGCTATATTTAAGAGGGAAGCCATAATATGGGTTTTGTTTTTAATAACTTTCCAGGTACGACAACGCGACTGAAACATGCAGATTATTAGAGTGCAATCTAACGCTCATTTAGATTCTGCAAATGACCTTGTAATTGTTGCAGGGTGACCGACAAAAATATGTTGTGTCCCCATTACAACAAAACATAAACCAGGACATGGCGTCAGAGGCCATTGGCCTGCAGCTACAGTACACGCGAATCTCATAGATTGCCCGGTCTTATGTAATTTACTGCACTTAGTGAGTCGGACACGAAAAGTGTCTCAAACAGTGCAATGATAAGACACCACAGCGTGTTAGTCTGGGAACGCAATCCAGGAGCTAGTCACTAGTAAAATATAAGCCAAGGAGAAAGTCCGTGATTACACTGAAAGCGGGGGAATGCTGGGAATGTAATAAAATTTCTTTAATCTTCGGAAGTGCAATGCAGGTTTATCGTTTTTCAATGTACACTTCAGTACGAATCTTTCATTTCCTTGGGCCGTAGAGACAAATTTTAAGAACCCATGCACTCAAGTCTTTTTAAATGATGCAAAACATGCCACTCAAAGAGTAACTAAGCATAATCTATATGTTAAATTACAGATAACACTTTTTAGCTCTTAAGTGATGAAGGTGAAAAATCGCTGCGCGGCAAGCTGTCGCCATTGTTAAGACAACTGACAGACTTGGCCAGGGGCGTAACTAAAGGTTAAAGCGTTACTTTAGGGAGAGGGGTCCAGACTTTTGCACAAAAAACGTTGACTAAAATACCTCGGAAGTTGACAGTCCCTACGCCCCCCCCCCCG
>MUZC01000905.1:388038-399299 GCA_002072015.1 Radix auricularia
CCCGAAATATATGTTAACACCATATCACCATAAGGTAAAGATAGTTTTTATTAAAAAGTAATGACACTAAATATGTGGATGTTCGAGATAAAAAAGTAACGCTTTACTTCTTTAATAAAATTGAAAATTTCTGTTTTTTCTTGATGGCAAAATCTTTAGTGTATTTTGCCATGTATCCATAGTGAAAATTGAAATAGCAATAGATTAGACTATTTTGACGTAATCGTTATTGATCATAATTAACTTTTCATTAACTTATTTTTTAGAAAAGCTATTTTAAAACCTTGCATTACTAAAGACAATTGTAAGCAATGTTCAAATTAATTCTATTATTTTAGGCAAGGTAACTTCCAGTTCGAGCCTTAATAAACGTTAAAAAATCAACTGGTCTTGAATTCATTTCTTCTTCTTCTTTTTTTTTTTTTTTTTTTTTTTTTTTTACCCGTGGGGTTAAATAGTCTTTGCTTGACATTGTCATTTGAATACTAACTATAATTTAAAGGCAACATTTCAAAGACCAGCAGATTGCCTGGTGTACGAAAATTGTATTTGTTTTATAAATTCTACATACCTGACAAAATATCACATACATTTCTACAATAATCTCATTTTATGAATAATAGAAATGTCTTCTCAATTGCCTTTCTAAATAACATGGATACATATTTTGGATCACCAAAAATTTGCTCTATGGTACTTTGAGTTGAAGATTCGATGAGGTCTGCACATAACATTTTATCAATTATCAAAAGATCCTTTAAGTATTCCATTAATTTCTCTGAGAGCATTTTCTGCTTAGCATTTTTTCTAGCGTTTAATTAGCCGCCACCACCTCCCCTTACACACAATGTGCCGCTCCGAGCTTTTGATTGGCTACTGTTTCATGTGCAGTAAGTTTTGCTGTCAAATTTTAAGTATCATATAAGCTACCACCACTTCAGTGTTACATTCTCATACTATTTTAGTACAGTACAGGGCCACCGCTAGAAATGTTTGGGCCCTTGAAAACTGGGTACGTGCGGGCCCCTCTGGGCTCCCCCTCGTGCCTGAAGCCTTCTCACAGGTCCTAATAGGCCAAAAACCTTGAAATATGTATACAAAATGACCGGGAAATAGCTTATCTGACAGCAATAATGTCACTTGAATAATTTCCAAATATATATCTACGCGCACACAGCATAAAAAAATCAAGCGCTGCTGACGGGGGCCCCCTTCCACTTGGGCCCCTGAATAAATTCTTGGCTTCACCCCCTGGCGGTGGCCCTGTATTTTAGCATTAGTATCAGAAGAATTTATATCCAATAAGAAGTTTGAAGTTTCGACGGTTGAAAAGTTCACATGCTTTAGGATAGTTCCTTTATTTCTGTAATTAATATCTTATTTAGTTTTTCTTTTATTTCGATAAAACGCTTGACTTTTTTTCTTAGAAACTAATTAACGACAAGGAATTTGCCGCCTTGGCAAAGTGCCGCCCGGGGCATTTGCCCCCTTGCCCCCTCTCGCTACACCACATGCTATTCAAAGCTCGAAGAGATTGGCCAGACATTTCAAATATTTAAACGCAATTTTTCCTAATTAAATCACGTTTTTAAAAAATGTTTTCCCCTATTATTCCTTGTATAGCAGAAGGAAGTTGCTGTGTTACGTCACAAAATTTGGAGCAATGGAATTACCGCGACTTAAAAAATTTCGCGAAACAATGAACGATGACTGAACTGGATCTATTTACGAATTATAAAGTTATACTTAATCGAAATTAATCGATTTTCCAGTACAAGTCCTAAATATACTTAATTCACAACATTAATTTAATAATATTCTCTTTTTGGTTTTTAGGAACTCTTTGCTTTTATTATTTTTTTTAAAAAACTTTAATTGTGTGGTTTTATATTTATGTTGAAAATCATGTTAGCTTGATTTAATGTTAATGGGGTTTTCGTATAACCACCGTATTGTGTTTGTCTTATTTGTATTTAGTAAAAAAAAATAATTATCCTACTCAAAGGTCTAATAAGTGTCAGTAAGATCGTGTGCTGTTCCTGTACTATAGCCGTGCTGGTGTGTGCTATTTCTCGAGAAAATGCAACCCAACCCAAAGGTGATGCACTATCGTCTCGCGAGACGGAAGGATGCGGATTTACTAATACATAATACATACTGATGCGTATTGTGTCTAGACGGTTAGTATTTACAGCAATGATTATAGTGTTATGTTTGTGGTCTTAATTAATTGTAACATTCACTTCTGTAAATAAAGTGAAAGTGCACTTTATTATAAGAAAATTTGATGCACTTTAGAAAATTACCTTAATCCATACTTTATTATAAGAAAGTATGACGCACTCAGAAAATAAACAAATTGTGCACCTTATTAAATGAGAGTATAGTGCACTTAACTTTATAAAAGTATGTTGCAGTAAAATAATGAAAATTTTGTTTCCTTTTAAAAAAACGTAATGTAAACTTAGTAACGAGTCCCCACATTAATTGTTTGGGATGGAATTTTTCTGTGTTAGCAGAATTTCTTTTTACTCAATTTTCCAGCATGTCTCCTTAATTTTTATTTATTTATCCATGCAAGTCATTTTTTGTAATTGCGCGTGTACAAATATTTGTCGATAACAAGGGACGAAAGCTCTCGTATTTGAGATCGAAGGATGGGGAAGGGCTGAGGGTAGGGGGAACGGGTGGAATAAAAATTCATAACCCTTTCATGCCAGAGCGAAGTTCAAAGGATTAAAATTATGTTTAAAAAAGATAACAAAAAAGTCTAGTAACACTAGTATTCATGTCACTGGTTGAGTCAATTACACTGGTTGAGTCAATTACACTGGTTGAGTCAATTACACTGGTTGAGTCAATTACACTGCTTGAGTCAATTACACTGGTTGAGTCAATGTCACTGGTTGAATCCATTACACTGGTTGAATCAATTACACTGGTTGAGTCAATGTCACTTGTTGAGTCAATTACACTGGTTGAGTCAACGTCACTGGTAAAGTCAATGACACTGGTTTAGTCAATTACACTGGTTGAGTCAATGTCACTGGTTGAGTCAATGTCACTTGTTGAGTCAATGTCACTGGTTGAGTCAATTACATTGGTTAAATCAATTACACTGGTTGAGTCAAATGCACTGGTTGAGTCAATTACACTGGTCGAGTCAATTACACTGGTTGAGTCAACGTCACTGGTTGAGTAAATTACACTGGTTGAGTCAATTACACTGGTTGATTCAATGTCACTGGTTGGGTCAATTACACTGGTTGAGTCAATGTCACTGGTTGAGTCTATGTCACTGGTTGAGTCAATTACACTGGTTGAGTCAACGTCACTGGTTGAGTCAATGTCACTGGTTGAGTCAATGTCACTGGTTGAGTCAATGTCACTGGTTGAGTCAATGTCACTGGTTGAGTCAACGTCACTGCTTGAGTCAATTACACTGGTTGTGTCAACGTCACGGGTCACTGGTTGATTCAATGTCACTGGTTGAGTCAACGTCACTGGTTGATTCAATTACACTGGTTGAGCCAACGTCACTGGTTGAGTCAATGTCACTGCTTGAGTCAATTACACTGGTTGAGTCAATTACCTTGGTTGAGTCAATTACACTGGTTGAGTCAATTACACTGGTTGAGTCAAATGCACTGGTTGAGTCAACGTCACTGGTTGATTCAATGTCACTGGTTGAGTCAATTACACTGGTTGAGTCAATTACACTGGTTGAGTCAATGTCACTGGTTGAGTCAATGTCACTGGTTGAGTCAATTACACTGGTTGAGTCCATGACACTGGTTGAGTCAATTACACTGGTTGAGTCAATGTCACTGGTTGAGTCAATGTCACTGGTTGAATCAATTACACTGGTTGAGTCAACGTCACTGGTTGAGTCAATTACACTGGTTGAGTCAACGTCACTGGTTGAGTCAATTACACTGGTTGAGTCAACATCACTGGTTGAGTCAATGTCACTGGTTGAGTCAATTACACTGGTTGTGTCAACGTCACGGGTCACTGGTTGAGTCAATGTCACTGGTTGAGTCAATGACACTGGTTGAGTCAATCACACTGGTTGAGTCAACGTCACTGGTTGAGTCAATGTCACTGGTTGAGTCAATTACACTGGTTGAGTCAATTACACTGGTTGAGTCAATTACACTGGTTGAGTCAATTACAGTGGTTGACTCAATGTCACTGGTTGAGTCAATTACACTGGTTGATTCAATGTCACTGGTTGAGTCAATGTCACTGGTTGAGTCAATTACACTGGGTTAGTCAACGTCACTGGTTGAGTCAATTACACTTGTTGAGTCAATTACACTGGTTGAGTCAATTTCACTGGTTCAGTCAATTACACTGCTTGAGTCAATTACACTGGTTGAGTCAATGTCACTGGTTGAATCCATTACACTGGTTGAATCAATTACACTGGTTGAGTCAATTACACTGGTTGAGTCAATGTCACTTGTTGAGTCAATTACACTGGTTGAGTAAATTACACTGGTTGAGTCAATTACACTGGTTGAGTCAATTACACTGGCTGAGTCAATGTCATTGGTTGAGTCAATTACACTGGTTGGGTTAATTACACTGGTTGAGTCAATTACACTGTTTGAGTCAATTACACTGGTTGAATCAATTACACTTGTTGAATCAACGTCACTGGTTGAGTCAATGACACTGGTTGAGTCAATTACACTGGTTGAGTCAATGTCACTGGTTGAGTCAATTACACTGGTTGATTCAATTACACTGGTTGAGTCAATTACACTGGTTAGGTCAATTACACTGGTTGAGTCAACGTCACTGGTTAAGTCAATCACACTAGTTGAGTCAATTACACTGGTTGAGTCAACGTCACTGGTTGAGTCAATGACACTGGTTTAGTCAATTACACTGGTTGAGTCAATGTCACTTGTTGAGTCAATGTCACATTTTGAGTCAATGTCACTTGTTGAGTCAATTACATTGATTAAATCAATTACACTGGTTGAGTCAAATGCACTGGTTGAATCAATTACACTGGTTGAGTCAATTACACTGGTTGAGTCAACGTCACTGGTTGAGTCAATTACACTGGTTAAGTCAATTACACTGGTTGAGTCAATGTCACTGGTTGGGTCAATTACACTGGTTGAGTCAATGTCACTGGTTGAGTCAATGTCGCTGGTTGAGTCAATTACACTGGTTGAGTCAATGTCACTGGTTGAGTCAATGTCACTGGTTGAGTCAACGTCACTGGTTGAGTCAATTACACTGGTTGTGTCAACGTCACGGGTCACTGGTTGAGTCAATGTCACTGGTTGAGTCAACGTCACTGGTTGATTCAATTACACTGGTTGAGTCAACGTCACTGGTTGAGTCAATGTCACTGCTTGAGTCAATTACACTGCTTGAGTCAATTACACTGGTTGAGTCAATTACACTGGTTGGGTCAATTACACTGATTGAGTAAAATGCACTGGTTGAGTCTATTACACTGTTTGAGTCAATTACACTGGTTGAGTCAATGTCACTAGTTGAGTCAATTACACTGGTTGAGTCAATTACACTGGTTGAGTCAACGTCACTGGTTGATTCAATGTCACTGGTTGATTCAATGTCACTGGTTGAGTCAATTACACTGGTTGAGTGAATTACACTGGTTGAGTCAATGTCACTGGTTGAATCAATGTCACTGGTTGAGTCAATTACACTGGTTGAGTCCATTACACTGGTTGAGTCAATTAAACTGGTTGAGTCAATGTCAATGGTTGAGTCAATGTCACTGGTTGAATCAATTACACTGGTTGAGTCAACGTCACTGGTTGAGTCAATTACACTGGTTGAGTCAACGTCACTGGTTGAGTCAATTACACTGGTTGAGTCAACGTCACTGGTTGAGTCAATGTCACTGTTTGAGTCAATTACACTGGTTGTGTCAACGTCACGGGTCACTGGTTGAGTCAATGTCACTGGTTGAGTCAATGACACTGGTTGAGTCAATCACACTGGTTGAGTCAACGTCACTGGATGAGTCAATGTCACTGGTTGAGTCAATTACACTGGTTGAGTCAATTACACTGGTTGAGTCAATTACACTGGTTGAGTCAATGTCACTGGTGTAGTCAATTACACTGGTTGAGTCAATGTCACTGGTTGAGTCAATTACACTGGTTGATTCAATGTCACTGGTTGAGTCAATGTCACTGGTTGAGTCAATTACACTGGTTGAGTCAACGTCACTGGTTGAGTCAATTACACTGGTTGAGTATCGTCACTGGTTGAGTCAATTACACTGGTTGAGTCGATGTCACTGGTTGAGTCAATTACACTGGTTGAGTCAACGTCTCTTTTTTGAGTCCACGTCACTGTTTGAGTCCACGTCACCGTTTTCTTTCATATCATAAGTTAAGTAGGCGTCACTGGTTGGGATCACGTCACTGGGTCACCGTGAGCTCCTGGGACTTTCTGAATCACAGCGGAAGACGTGGCGGACTCTAACACTGAGCAGTGAATTAAACTGGAGGGCATGTGCATAATATTGTTGTGGCATTACCATCAAAACACCATCAACACTCGGCGGTGAATGTCACTGTGTTACGTCAACTGACTTTATGACATCAGTAAGGGAGCGGTTCTCAACCCATGCAGGCATAAAGCACACACACACACAGATATCTTTCTGGGCTGGAAAAATAAATGTTTGCTGACGTCAGCTGGTCGGGATTAGGCCGTAAGCTCTTACTGATATCCTCCAAAACCACAAGGTCATCTATTTATTTTTACTTCAAAACTTCTAAAGAACTGTCACAGATTTATTATTAAAGTAATAGGAAATCTTTAACCCACATTGTAATTATTTATGTCTGTTGCAAATAATGAAATTTTGTTGGGTTTTGTAATGAGAAACTGTTAATTCGATAGTATTAATGTGAAAACGTCAATGGGGTTTTAGGTAACTGTCAGAGAATGTTGTCATTTTGATTACAGTTTTTCGGAATTCAAAGTTTTAAGACAATGATATCTTAAACTATTCAATGATCATAAGATGTTCGCTTCCTTTCAAACAGAATTCGCCGAATGATCTGCAATAAATTTAGTGAATATAAACGCCAATGAAGACCATTATGCCAGAGCATTAAAAAAAGTTCTGATAAATGAAGTTTAGGGTCGAACATTAGGTTAAACTGATAAAATAGTGCTAAACGGAAAATCTGGTTAAACAAGAAATCAAAATTCAATAATGTGAGTTATCCGGTGAAGAAAACTTTAGGTTACACTGATAATTAATATTGAAAATTTTTTAACATTATTTGTCCCACTCTAAAAAATGTTTTTCGATTCGCTTCAAAACTAAGGCTAAAAGTAAACCAATACCCCATTTCCAAAGTTCTTCTTTCCATACATGAACTACTTCATTAAAAAGCGGAATGGGTGGGGGGGGGGAGGTAAACAGACGCGAAAAAAGGTATGAAAGGTATGTACATCTGAGCATGAATTTATCGATATCATATATATCATATAATATGGTTCATACGGCCTTTACACGCAATGTAAGTGAAAAAAATAGAGAAAGAAGCAGAAACTTATATGAATGATATAAAATATGGGATAATTGACACCATGACATCCTTGACATAATTTTAGCTTATTAATGACATTAATTGTCATCTGATTCAACTTCAAACCATCTTCTGGCTGTGTCTTTCGCTTATCGGAAAAATTCAACACTACATCCTTTACTCTCACTAACATCTACCTAACATAATACATACTACCTCATTTACTCCAAGTTATTCCTACCTAACATAATACTACCTCATCTACCCCGAGGAACTTCTACCTAACATCAGGGGCAGATTAAGACTGCACGGGGTCCTTGGTTGCAATCAAACGGGGGACCTATCCAGCCAGTGTCATTTTAAATAAAGTGATTGCTAGCAGCTAATTTAAGACTGTAACTAAATGTTAATCATGAAAAAAAAACGAACACGAAGACATAACTGTTTGAAGTGTTCGGTGGTGTGTTAAAATTGAGTGTGAAAAGAAAAATTTAAAATTAAAAGAAGTATTCCTCCACTGGGAATCGAACACGACATCGCATGCATCACAAGCCTATACTCTTCCACACGGCCGGCAGAGCTCATCAAAGATATGAAATTTTTAAAATATAAACCATATTTTATAATATCTTTGCTAAGCAAATCAAATCAAGTTTTTCGATTACTAAGACTATCTGGTCTGAATAGCGATCAGTTTAATAGATAAGATTTATTAATTTATTTAATTTATTATACTTTCAAGGGTTCGTGCAAACATTTGTACACTTTTATTATAAAATATAAAAAGTTTCGGGGCCCCAAAACCGTCAGGTGCACCTGGCCCACGCACCCCCCTTAATCCACCATAGCCTATAACTTAATACTACCTCATTTACTCCCAGTAACTTCTACCTAACATAATATTACCTCATTTACTCCCAGTAACTTCTACCTAACATAATACTAACTCATTTACTCCCAGTAACTTCTACCTAACATAATACTACCTCATTTACTCCCAGTAACTTCTACTTAGCATAATACTACCTCATTTACTCCCAGTAACTTCTACTTAGCATAATACTACCTCATTTACTCCCAGTAACTTCTACCTAACATAATATTACCTCATTTACTCCCAGTAACTTCTACCTAACATAATACTACCTCATTTACTCCCAGTAACTTCTACCTAACATAATATTACCTCATTTACCCCAAGTAACTTCTACCTAACATAATACTACCTCAATTTACTCCCAGTAACTTATACCAAACACTGTATTACCTCATTTACCCTCCCCCCAATAACCTCTACCAACCATGACACTTTACTGTGTCTACAACTTTAAGAGCCTCGAGTGTGCCCACTGATTAGACTCTTTGATGTACTCCGGACGGCTTGCCCACTTGTCCAAGCTCAACAAGATACGACCTAAGTGTCAAAACAACATCTCCACTAAACAGTCTATCCCATGGTCCTACATAAAGTGGTCATATCCTGATGTGTTCAGTGGTTTCTGTTTGTCCTGACAACACGTGGGGCAGTTGGGCAGTTATAAGTCCGTGGTACGGGGATGTGTCTGTGATGTTGATAGAACAACTGCAAGTCAAGCTCCATTGAACTTTCTGTACCGGGCAGGTAAGCAAAACTTTTAAAGAAATCGTTATGAATCAATAGATAATAAGGATAATTTTGATAACAAAACTCACGTTTACTAATTTCAAATAATATAAATTTATAGTTGTATGGAAAAAAACTGTCTCTCGTGTTCTCTCTCTCTCTCTCTGTCTTTCTCTCTCTCTGTCTTTCTCTCTCTCTCTCTCTCTCTCTCTCTGTCTTTCTCTCTCTCTCTCTCTCTGTCTTTCTCTCTCTCTCTCTGTCTTTCTCTCTCTCTCTCTCTTTCTCTCTCTCTCTCTCTTTCTTTCTCTCGCTCTCTCTCTCTCTCTGTCTTTCTCATACCCACTCCCATTCTCTGTCAATTAAAACATAGATTAGTTGAAGGAGATTAGAAATACACAGCATGCAACGTTTACTTTGTGTTGATAGAAAGAAAGGTGATACACCCGAAATGTGTGCCTGTTGATTTGAATGTAAACAGGAAAAAGGAAACAAAGAAATTCATTTTATGTTAAATATGTAATATGATCTTCTTTCTTCTTCTCCAACAAAAACAAATTTGAAAAAAAAATGTTTTAAAAGCAGTAACACCTCAACATGATTTTAATTTTAGTATTAGTCAGGAAATGGATGGTAACAAACGGCCCACATTATGTTCAAGTTTAAACCCATTACCAGTGTGCCGTAATTGGATTTGGTTGTAATGTACCCTGATGGCCAACATCGTACTGTCAACAAATCTTATGATTGTAATGTACACCTGATGGCCAGCATCGTACAGTCAACAAAATGTTATGGTTGTAATGTACTCTGATGGCCAGCATCACACAGTTCACAAATCTTATGGTTGTAATGTACCCTGATGGCCAGCATCACACAGTTCACAAATCTTATGGTTGTAATGTACCCTGATGGCCAGCATCACACAGTCCACAAATCTTATGGTTGTAATGTACCCTGATGGCCAGCATCACACAGTTCACAAATCTTATGGTTGTAATGTACCCTGATGGCCAGCATCACACAGTTCACAAATCTTAACTCCACAGTTACCGATAAGAGACCAAACGCGCACTACCCCTCCTCCCCCCCCCCTTTTAAAGCACGCACACACCCTACCTGAAACAGGCCCACCGGTTATCTAACTTCCCAGGGGCGGTAAACTGGCTCCGAGAGTTCTATAGCCAGTGTTGGCAGGTGTGTGTTGACACGGTTATTGGCGATGAATGGCTTCGATGTGTGGAGGAAATCGAGCCTAATTTCGTTGTATTTATTTACACGCACTCTACACGGCTTGACTGCCTACCCAGTACATTACAGATCTACCGAGGTTTAGTGTGGGACTTGGGCTGTTTTGTGTGGGAGTGCTATGGACGTAGTTGTTGCAATTCATAAACATACAATCTAAAGACACAGCTGATGTGCTAGGCATGTGAGAAAACTATAACCATACAACGCGGTCTGATGTCGAATTACTTTTGTTTTTAATAGGACGTGACGCACCCACTCTATCGGATCGGATTTGAATTCAGACATGTGTTAGCCTTACTCATCTATTTATAGGCCAATGTTTAGAAAGTTAAGAAAGCGACCCAAACTTTTATTTGCTGTTGTGGTGAAATGTGTGTTATGTGGCTGTTGTCTAGGGTATTATTATTATTATTATTAGTTTGCACACACAAGGATACGCTTCAGTGATCTCCGCAAATGATTAAGACCAAGAACCGTAGTATAATACAAATTATAATCTTTAATTTACAATATATACAATGACCAATTACTGGGCAGATAACGAGGTGCCCTTATGTTAACTTATTTAAACAAATAGTGAATAGGCTATCTAGATGTCATCATTACGGCCTGCCCTATGCCAATGTTTCTTTATATATAATACTTAAATTAAAGGTGTGTAGTCCCCGGTCACTGGTGGTCTGCTGCGCCGTGCTGGATGACGTCAGCTCTCGAGGTCAGTCCCGCCCCTAGGGCTGAGATGTTCTACGGTGTCTGTATCACGCAGCGACCTAGTTCTGTCTCCAGGTGACGTGATGACTGTGCTCTCGGACTGTTGTGCTTCTCGTGTTGACAAACATGAAGCGGTCAGCTGAGTTGATAAACAA
>MUZC01000905.1:405103-420116 GCA_002072015.1 Radix auricularia
TAGGATGCGATGTCGATCTGGGTCGATCGTACACGCTGGCACTTCTATCCTCGTGCTTTCAAAAGATAACTTCGCCCGTAGAGGACGGCATCGGCTCAACGGCGTAAAACACCGGTTGCCGGAAGGTTGCAGAGCACAGGGCTCTGTGACGATTGTGCTAATCGGCCTAACTCACGGAGATACAGGTGATTAGGTCCGATGTAGCCTTAGGAGATCTGCTAGTGTCCTAGCTGACACGGACGCTAGTTGCTGTCTCGTGGCGAGGGTAGCACTCCTCTCTACAGCAATCATACACAAGAAGGGGGACGGTGGTCCGACAGCTTCAAGTGTGTAGTACCTCTGGTCGTATCCGGGAATTCAGATGTAGGCTATCTGAATCGGGCGTACCAGGAACCAGTTAGACTGGCGATTGCTGGCTCTTCCTAGATATAGCACGGTGACCGATCTTGTCTGACGAATACCCCGTGGCTGGGCAGTGGAAAAGACTGAATTGGTGTCTGTGCACGGTTTATATTTTGGATGGTCATGTGATTTCCCTTATCCTCGATTGGTTGTGTCCAATAATATGACCAATGGTCTTAGGACTACCTTTATTCAGCCCCGTAGCGGAAAGTATGCACGCATTTCTGTCAACTTTTGCGATGGCTGGTTACCCCCCCCCCCCTTCCTCTCGGGGTGGTTCAAGTGCTAGGGGTTACGGAGTCTAAGAGTCCGCACAAATCTCATCACAGCTGTGACGGCCGTCTCCGTAGCACCACGCCACGCGGATGAAATCAGGAACACTAAGCTGCCACCTAATTTGAACCACCAATTAAATCTGACTTACTGGTAAAGTGCAAACGTTAATGACGGATCATTCTTGATAATCATGTAATCATGTAACCGCACGACCATCTCAGTGCAAACAGCATCGGTAGTATCCTGTGAGAAAACTGTTATCGATCGGCCAATGATGGTCTGGGCCGAAATATAAAACGCATCAAGAGTCTCATTAATGCAAGACTGCAGCAGTAGGGCGACATTATTTAAAGATACAAGGTCAAGGACGGCAGTCGCACGTCACCCAATCGCGGTAAGTTTGTATTAATTATTTTCTTTAAAAAAAAAAAGTTTCGCCATTTTCAGAAACATATGTACACCTATTTTTTTCGTCACGTGCTACCTGCGTCCAGTGAAGAGATGGTAAATCTGTGAACATTAAAAGCATGGGGTGGGGGGAGTTTAAAGGGGTTAAAATATACATAATTCACCAAATCAAAGCGAGTTTGTGAAAATGAGCATAACGAATGAAAGCTCGCTAGCGTCGACCACCAATCAGTTTATGGTTTGCAAACAAAGGTGGTGGATAGTAAGGAGGGTGTAATCCAGACCAACAATGCTTCTTGACTTCACTTTCAATGTTCCTTCACAAAATTACATACATTTCGTGGCGAAGTGGTTATTACTTATTACATCAACATAACATGTGGAAGGAAGGTCCTGGGTACAAGCCCCATCTGAAAATTTATTTTTATACATTTTAAACATGTTATGTTTGTGTCCGTTCATTTACCACTTTCTTTTCGAACATGACTTCGCCACATGGCTGTAAACTTTGTTTCTCAACACGGGGGATAACTTCGGCGAGGTGCTCTCCGTTGATCTCTGTAATGAAGAAGTAGTCAAACGCAGTGGCGTCGCTAGGGGTGCGGTGGGGGCGGGCCGCCCCGGGTGACACCATCAGAGGGGGTGACAGTAAGACTGTAAAATTATATATATTCCCGTTGTTTTGCACTGGAAAACTCGAAGGAGTTCTATAGGTTAAATCATGAGGGGGTGACACCATGAGCTACCGCCCCGTGTGACACCACGAGCTACCGCCCCGAGTGACACCAACCCTAGTGCCGCCTCTGGTCAAACGGTCTCCTCAAAAATATGTTCACTACATGAATACTCTAGGAGTATAAGGTGGTGAGGCAAAAATTATTGCGATGTCCGAAATACTTCCCGCCAGTCTCATCATTTACTTCTGAAAAATATCCTCTTACCTCTCCTCGAGTTTACAATCCCGGTCAACATTTGTCTATACACCTACTCTTTGGCTGTCCTACCGATCATGATAATTACGAAGTTCACTTGCCTTTCAAACGTGATGACTTTCTGGTGCCATCTATTGACAACGTCGGTATGTCCACACAAAATTTTACAGCAACTTTATCACATTGATGTGACGTCACCTTGCCACTATCCCCATAAACATGTACAAACGAACAAGCACAAGACTAGTGCAAATAAGCTTGACAAATGGCCCCCGTCAGGGTCGGCCAGCCACAGTTTATAGCTTGCATTCTGGTGTGGTGCAAGTTTGGGGGCAGGTAGCAAACCGCTGTGCGCATGTTTCGAGACCAATAACGCGTCGGCTGTTCTGCCCCCCCCACTCAGGCTCATTCGCGTTGCTCTGATTTCTTTGAGACGTCCTTTGTGTCCGTTCTCCCCACCCCTCCCCTCGCCTTTCTTTAGAATAACTTTGAGCAAGTCTGCTTCGTCGCGGGTCGTATCTAGTTACATATAATGTTTATTAAATACATAACGTATTTCTCGGAGGAGATTGGTGATTGCCACGTGAGAAAATGCGACTTTGAGAGTAGGTCACGTGACGGAAGTAAGATATAGAATAGAATGCATTAGATGAGAGTGGAAGGCACTAGAGAGGGACAGGTGGTGATTTGAGTGTCGCTGACAAGTTTCAACTTGTAAGATTGTACATACATCACATTTTGTAGCATTAAACTTCTTTTGTGGATATTGAGGATTTCAAACTTGCTATTGTGAGAAAAATATTTTTTTGTGTAAAATGACGCCTACTAGAAAACAGGAAAACAGACCCGTTACAATGGGGACAAACTGTATGAAATGCCAAAGTGGCTTCAACTGCATGCGCTTTTAGCAGTACCTTTGAATAATTAGGCTGAAAAAAAGACGTCAATTTGTTGGTTGAAACGGACATTTTGATGAGGTTTCTATGTCTCTAGCTTTCAACATAGCATTCCAAGTCAGTAGCTCCTTTATTGGCAGCTGACAAGTACCTACCGCAAGTTGTACACTTTGCCTCATTACTCATTGCGCCTATCAACGAAGCAAGGAAACTTATATTTGATAGTGTTCGATAATTAGCCTTTTCTCTTTGTAGAAGACTTTTTCCATAAACTTAGACGGGAAAATATACGAATTAAAAAAATATATATATTAAATTTGCTGCTATCTTGTCGGAATCGGAAATAATATGAACATTTTGACCATAGATATTTCGGCACAGCTATATTGTTAGAAGTTAGCATAACTAAAATTAACTGGTTCAAAGAAATGCACATATGTTATACATTGAAAAAACATATAAAACGATGTAATACGATGCATAAAAATTATAACATACAATATAAAATGTAAGAAGAGCCGGACATTTTAAAAGGTCTTTAAAGCTTTGCCTGCCGGACTGAAAATATTAAGCTAAAATGGGGGATATGTGACGACATTGCTAAAGATTACTATATATATATACATCATATTTCCCACATGTGAAACATATCTTAATGACGCAATACGTTTAAACTCAATAGGAGCAGGCGTGTAAAGATGTGCATCTGTAGTTGTAACTGATGAAAATCACTTATTTCTACAACTATATTTACCAGTCGGTCTTCATCGGCAGCCATGAGACACGGTATTAGAACAGGAGCCTTTTTTATTAGTGTCATGCTGCGATCCAGACTTTTTCATAACAAGCATCTCGCATATAAGGGCTTATCTTTTTATATTGATGATAAATATGCTTGGATTTTCTAAAGAGTTGTCCAAAATTGTAAATTTAGTCATACTCTGGAATTTTTTCATGTCTTCACTTTTTTCAGTATTGGATGATCACACGCCCAGCCACGGATACTATGCTGTAACCATGGAGACGGTTTCCGACGTCGTCAAGCATTGGGCAGTTACAGAACCGGATGCGGAAGTTCTGACGTTTGTAAACAAACATGGTCTCCTATGCGTCTACACCCCATTGAAGATATACACTGAGGCCGGCAGGTTTGCATTCCGGCTCAAGAAGTTTGGCTTCTCCCGAGGCGATGTCATCGCCAATGGCATACCCAACTCCCCCGAGAGACTTGTCACTGACATGGGGATCATTCTGTCAGGCTGTGTCACTGTCAACTGTCAGGTTAGTCGGTGCACGCAGTGAGGAGTAAGGTGTGAAGTTTAGGCGCTGGCTATGGGGGGGGGGGACTACTCGGGCTTCAAGTGTTGGAATGTGACAAGGCATCTCTACGAGAGAAATGATATGACTGCGACTTTGTGTAAGGGATCCGACTAGGGATCTATGCGTAGTCACTGACGAGGGGTCTATCTGCACCACTGCATGTTAAAATTAGCTTCAGCGTCATGCACAGTTTTCTAAGTGTTCTTAAACAACAGAAAAAAGTATTTTAAAAAAAAATAAATAATAATAATAAATTATCAGTTTCTACCATAAATGTAAATGTTAGCTCGTAAATCGTCAATGGTCATCACTATATGACCACAATTTTTCAGACCACAGCTGATCTACAGCCAGACACTATACCAGGGTTGGTGTCAACCCCTAATGACTTACTCCCTAGAACTTCTCCGAGTCCCCCCTTGCCCAATAACGGGAACATGCGCAGTTTTACATTTTGGTGTCACTCCTTGTGATGGTGTTCCCCGGTGCGGTCCACTACCTCCAGATTCCTCTAGTGACGCGTCAGTCTAAGGACTCAATTGAAATATATTTGAAAATATATTTGAAGATGTTTGACTGTAATTATTTTAAACTGAAGACCACCTCCAGTACTTCGGTTCGTGGTCGCTAATTTTTCACTACTTTTAAAAAATGTCTTTTCCTTAACGTGTCTTGCAGGTGTTTGAACGAGACGGGGCAGATTTTTGGAACACCGCCAACCTGGCCGGCTGCAAGGGGGTCATCGTATCAACACGGAGTACTGACCCGGCATTTAAACTCTTTCAGCCCTTCCTGCCAGACCCAGACCAGACTTCCGGTAGCGCGGAAATAACAACCCCACGAGCGACCAGACTAAGGAAGATCATACTTTGCAGTCGTGATGACACAGACAACAATTCTTTACTGCGGAGCCTACAGTCAGGCAGTGAGGAAATATTCGTCTCACCCCTAGCACCAGACGATTTGGCCGTGCTCTTCGCCACTTCTGGAAGTTCGGGATTTTGTAAACTGGTGCCGAGAACGCATGCAGAAATTCTACGGGCAGGCCGGTCTTTTAAAGGCGGAAAGGACGTGAAGTATTTTTCCGATCGCCCGTTTGGATGGATGGGAGGCTTCCCGTTTGATTACCTGGCTCATTGCTCGCACCGGGTCTTGCAGGTAAGATCCCCGTTTGGTTACCTGGCCCATTGCTCGCGCACCGGTTCTTATAGGTTAGACAAAATAGGCGATAAGTAAAACCCTATTAATAACATTAGAGAGAAAGAGTGTGTGTTAGAGAGAGAGAGAGAGAGAGAGAGAGAGAGAGAGAGAGAGAGAGAGATGTGCTGTTAATGCACCACAAGACCGGGAAGTCTTAAAGTATGCACAATAATTGAATAAATTCATTTTTTTTAATGATGACAGCGAAAAAATTATAACCATTGCTGTGGTCACTTATGTACCGGATTGTATAGCGTAACTATTTATTGCGTTATTTTTCTTGTAAAGGGAAAGCATATATTTTGTCGGTTGCATTTTTTTGTTGATGATGATTAGGGGTGACAAAAAGCTTGGTACGACCGGATTGAACTATTTGTAGTGACGTCCAGGTCCGTCTTAACGCATTTGCCCGTTGGGCATTTGCCTGGGGGCCCACGAGAATAGGGGCCAAATGTGAATATTTATATATATATATATATANNAATATAGATTAATTTATATTTTATTCCTGGGTGTGGGGGCGCACTCTTTCTTTGCCCAGGGGCCCAACCTATTGCTTTACCGGGGAGGGGGGCAAAATGGTGTAAAGACGGCTCTGGTGACGCCACCGACTCTAATTGGAGTATTTTTGCCAAATACACGGAAACTAAGCCGGAATGCAAGTCAAGTCGAGAGCTAATGGCAGAAACAGTTTCAAGATCATTCACAATTTTCAGACAACAAGAGTGGACCGTTTGAAACACTCCAAAACAAAGGCTGCTATTTTTAGCACACAGGACGTAAAGCAGATGGCGTGTTGTGTCATCGTGTTTGCCTATAAATAGATTGATTTATTGCTTAGGACAGCAACGTACCCTAATCAGATCCTTGCTTTTTGTTTATGTTTCACTCAGGACAAATACGGCGGTGACCAGGCCCTGACCAGCCGTGACCTCTGGGCAGTCATAAGTCGCGAAAAGTGCACAGGGGCGGCCATTTTGCCCTTGACCTTGTTGGAACTTATTGAAGATTTCAAGGACACAAAGCCAGAGTTTAAACTTCCGTTTATCGTCACAGGGGGACAATCCATCAAAAAGGTCTTTATTAGTAATCTTCTAACTCCTTATACTTAGGTGCTACAAAGTTTGTGGTAAATAAAACCTTCTGTTACACAAATCTAGGGATAAACAATTTTACCGGAGTTAAAAAAAACAGATATTAAGCTTCTTTTGTGAGTGATTTACAAATGTTGGTAAAAATAAAAGAAAATAGTTACCTAACTTTACCCTATAAAGTAACGAAAGTAAAATTAACTAATCAAAAACAAGGCTCAGCACAAATATGAAAAAAGGGAAATATAAGTGATGACACTTTATTAAAACATTTCAGTCTTTTAACTTTACCAACTTTGTTCATATCACAGACGTACATCTCCAAAAAACATTTATTTGTTATAACAAAGACGGAGAAGATTAACCACACTTCAAACACGAAACAACCTAATCTTATAACACACAGGCATGGCCAAATAAATGAGCACATAACAAGCTTAAAAGTGTTTACCCTGTCTTACTTTGAACGTCTTTGATTTCCCAGAATCTATCGGCTGCTCTTGGCCTACTGACCGACAACATCGTGGTGTCCTACTCGTCATCTGAGGTCGCCATGGCCTGTGTCGGTCAGATCACGTCTACTGACCAGTTCAACGATTTTTACTCAGGGAAACCAAGCCCAGGCATCGAGATTCGGATAGTCGATGAGCAAGGGAGACCACTGGGCGTCAACCAAGAAGGGGAAATCCTTATTAAATGTAAGTACATCATCAGAGTACGTGCACGTAAAGTCTACGTCATCAGAGTACGTAATCACAAAGTTTACGTCATCAGAGTACGTGATCACAAAGTTTACGTCATCAGAGTACGTGATCACAAAGTTTACGTCACCAGAGTGCGTGCACACAAATTTTACGTCACCAGAGTACGTGCGCACAAAGTTTACGTCACCAGAGTAGGTGATCACAAAGTCTACGGCTGCTTATATGACTTTATGTTGAGTACCACACTACTGACCGTGTCATCGCTAATAGCATCACTAAGGGTTGCACTACAAACAGGACTCCGAGACGATCATCTGTTTGCTATTGTATATAAATGTGATGGCGAATCACAGACGGCATGCAGAGCCTAACCTGCCGGCACGCAACTAAAATATTGCATCCTTAAACTTAAACGAACCCCCTTGCTGGCATTTTGCTATATAAGAGTAGGTTTTTATCGAGTTATGGGCACGCGGCCCCAAAAAGGTTCGCCATAACTAGTCTATGTCAAGTCCAGCTCAGCTGACGGGTTTTATTAGCGTCTAAGGCCATTTTCATGCTTTTTATTTGCTCACCGTGTTAAAATTATTTCTCCCACCAAGACAAACACACCTGATTCTTAGTAAATGAGTTGATTAATTTATTTCTATATTTATTTAATCAGAAATATTCTTATATTTTTTTAATGTCTCTATGCTTGTCTGATTTTCATATGTTCAAACTGAGTATGTTGTATATTGTTGTATCTTTAGAGTATGCTAGAAGATATACTCGGTGGAGATGCCCTTAAGACTCCAATCTCAAAAAATTATGTTATTGTATGTGGTGGTGGGGGGGGGGGGGTCCATACCCCTTGATAAATATGTGACAGCACTACCCCCAATGTATATTAACAGTTTCCGACTCTCTGTTTCAGCGCCCTTCATGTTGACCAACTACTACCCGCCCCACCCGGTCAGCACAATTTTCACCCAGGACGGCTTCTTCAAAACCGGCGACCGCGGCCTGCTGACCGAGTCCGACCACCTGTACTGCTACGGGCGAGCCGGGGAGGTCATCTCACAGGGGGCTGTGCTCGTGTACACCAGCTGGCCTGAGGGGATACTGGCCAAGTGCCCGGACGTCAGCGATGTCGTTGTGCTCAACGTCCCTGACGCGTCCGGAGATGACCGGCTCATCGCGTGTGTTGTGCCGAAGCCGAGCTCCGGGCTGACCAAGAAGAAGCTGTTCCACTTCTACCAGTCGTCGTTCATGTCGATGCCCACTTCCTCACAGCCCCCGACGTCGCCGTCAGTATTTTGTCGCCCTGAAATTTGCGACATTTTATTCTTTGAGCAGTTCCCAGAGACTCAGACAGGAAAAGTTAGTATGCGGGAACTGAAGTCCATTGTCAGGCAAAGACTGGCCTTGTAATCCTGACGTGAAAGACTGAGGGTCGGACACAGACTTGTATTGTAGTTCTGATGTGGAATATTGTGTCAGACACATACTTGCATGTATTGTAGTTCTGATGTGGAATATTGTGTCAGACACATACTTGCATTTATTGTAGTTCTGATGTGTAATATTGTGTCAGACACAGACTTGTATTGTAGTTCTGATGTGGAATATTATGTCAGACACAGACTTGTATTGTAGTTCTGATGTGGAATATTGTGTCAGACACATACTTGCATGTATTGTAGTTCTGATGTGGAATATTGTGTCAGACACAGACTTGTATTGTAGTTCTGATGTGGAATATTGTGTCAGACACAGACTTGTATTGTAGCTCTGATGTGGAATATTATGTCAGACACAGACTTGTATTGTAGTTCTGATGTGGAATATTGTGTCAGACACATACTTGCATGTATTGTAGTTCTGATGTGGAATATTGTGTCAGACACAGACTTGTATTGCAGTTCTGATGTGGAATATTGTGTCAGACACAGACTTGTATTGTAGTTCTGATGTGGAATATTGTGTCAGACACAGACTTGTATTGTAGTTCTGATGTGGAATATTTCGCAAGACAGAGACTGGTATTGTCTCTTCGACGATGCAATCCAGTTTGGGATCAAAGATGGCAATGCAGCAATGTTGCTGAAAACTGAGGTATGTGAAATGACTGAAACTCTAATGCAGATGTGGGATTCGATTGTTCTCAAGAATGGCCGTTCCCATCTTTCAGACATTTCAAGATATACACCTGCCAAAGCTGCTGTTCACAATAAACTTGAAACACCAAAGAATAAAAATCAGCTATAGAGTCATAATATATTCATTGCAATGCAATGAAGTTGGTTGAAGAGGCTGGACTTAAATCTATACACAGATTATTGAATACATATTAAATGTGAATCGTTGTTTTTGTTTAGTAGATGCTTGTTGTTGATGACTTTGAAATTAATTTATGTAATTTTAAACAACAATAACACCCTGCACTAGGATGATGCCTAGAGGAAGCCCTAGACCCAGACGATGAACTTTTCTCTTTGATAACCTTAAAACCCCAAAACATCACTTTTGTTTCAAAGACACACCTATAACCCAGACTTTATTGTTGTCCCAAGACCCCAGACAGCAATATTTCCAATAGACAGCTTAAATCCCAAGTATACTGCACCTAGATTTCATAAATATTCACTACCCCCCCCCCTTGACCCTAGGAACGGTCTCATACTGGAATGTTTCCATAGACTCAGACGAGTGAGAAGCCCCATATACTACTTAACGGCCCATATTTATATCACCAAAAGCCATATTCCAGGCCCTTAATAAAAAATACGTGAGCTTCCTCCTCTACATGCCGCATTTCATCCCAGATGAAAACATATGCGACAATACAAGACTAATGATATCTAGAACCGTATCATCCCAGATGAGAACATGTGTCACAACATAAGACTAATGATATCTAGAACCGTATCATCCCAGATGAGAACATATGCCACAATACAAGACTAATGATATCTAGAACCGTATCATCCATCCCAGATGAGAACATATGCCACAATACAAGACTAATGATATCTAGAACCGTATCATCCCAGATGAGAACATATGCCACAACATAAGACTAATGATAACTAGAACCTTATCATCCCAGATGAGAACATATGCCACAACATAAGACTAATTATATCTAGAACCGTATCATTCCAGATGAGAACATATGCCACAACATAAGACTAATGATAACTAGAACCGTATCATCCCAGATGAGAACATATGCCACACCATAAAACCAGTGCTAACAAGACAAATTCCACTCATTATTTCTGTCCATCAACCACTGAGTTTATGTTTAAAACGTGATGATAAATTTACGGGCATTCAACACTTCCGGGTTCAGGTCCCTTTTGATGTCAGGCCTGACCTCGTCCATGATTATCACCCTTGTTTATGCCCCTTGTTGTTTTTTTAAAATCCGCCCTCAACCCGCCCCCCCCCCAAATCTAATCCCCTGATTATGTAGGACAGGTCGCTATTTAAGATACGTAACGGCTTTGTCTATGATGAATGTAACCTTCACTCATGGCCTGTTAGATAGAAAAAATAATCGTGTCTGACATAACACGTGGAATCCCTGGAGTACCTCCACGCCCCGCCCCCCACTCGGGACATGATGTAAAAACATTCATGTCTTTGTGCCTCCTGTCCATGAACGGGAAAATATCATTGTCACGCGACTACCTCAACGTTGTTTGCAAGGAATTTTATATTAACTAGAAATGCTAAGAATTTATAGAAAAATATGTTGCTCGTTTAATAGAGGAAATATTTACAGATTTAGTTTAGCAGATGAATTTTAACGTTGTTAATTAAGTGATGAGAGGAGAATGTTAACGTTGTTAATTGATTAGAGGAGTATATAAATATTGTTAGTTGAAAGTTTTTTATGCATTTATTTCCAAACTTCACTTGCTTATTGGATGACTAGATGTTCATGCTTATACTTCTATGTTACACACGAGGCGTGTTCGACTACTTTCTCAATTACCCGCTCAACCAGAGGTCGCATTTGATACCAGAGTAAATATAGTTGCCATACCATCTAGTAGTGGTAGATTCTAGATGAATAGGAAGCCAAGCATGCATCACACTACAAATTGTTCGACTCAATTAAAAGCGTAGAACTACTTCTCAATGTTTCGAAAGAAAGAGTCTTTAAAGTGACCAAAGAAAAACTTGTAAAGTTTCATTGAAACTATTTTCTTTCTGTTTGTCAAAGTTCATCTCTGAAATAATTTAAGGTAAGCAAAAAAAAAAAAAAAAAAAAAAAATAAAATAAAAATAAATAAAAATAAATAAATAAAAATATCCTTTACCGGATACTAAGTGTAACAATACCGCCATTTAGAGGAATTCGACAACCCAAATTATCCTTAAACTTAAAAAAGTAAGCTTCACTATATGAGTAGCTACTTTTTCCAAACTTTATATAGGAAACTAAGTATATCTACATTGCCTTTCAAAGGAATTTTGAATCGCAATTTAAACCTAGGTGCAAATTCTATTTTCAAAGCATCACTTAGACTAACAGATAGCTCAAAAGTGAATACATTTAATGTTTCTAAACGCTTGGTGTCGCGGTGAATACAATCCTCGTGATAACACATGGAACATAGATCTAGATGTTCTTTTTTCTCTTATGTAAAAACTAGATTGTGCCGGGGCGCCGTGGCGCCTGCGGCGTCCCCTTTTTTTGGGCGCCTACGGCGCCAACCTTTTTTTTTTAAAGACCAACTAACTTGTCCTTTTTGATAAATACGAATTATTAAACTTTATGAAATGTACGCAAAGTATTTAATAATAATAATAGGGGTTGTATTTTGCGCACCGATGCACACCAAACAATGACGTCATCATATTAAATATTTTTACAGCGCTCATCAACACACAGATTTTTCAACTAAACTAACTGCTGTAGACTGTCGTACATCGCTGCTCAGCGTTACAGATCCAGTGACTTGGACTATTATATTATTCATGTGTCTTTGCATATGTGCTTAGGATGTCAATGTATATCATATGCTAAACATATTTATTTTTGCTAAGGGCACCGGCATATGCGTAAACAAATGGACCAAAAACCATAGCTATTCACATTATGTTGTAATGTATTGGAGTCTTTTAAGCAACTATTTTACTGTACTTTTGTATATTAAATATATTGTCTTTTTACCTACGTTTTTTATTACTATAAAATATATATATATCAATGCCACATATGTGTAACACGTATTCTCAGCATATATATTTTATACGATCACAATATTTAAAAATTGATGTATTATAAATAATATAATAGTCCAAGTCACTGGATCTGGAACGCTGAGGAACGATGTACGACAGTCTACAGCAGTTAGTTGAAAAATCGTGTGGTGATTAGCGCTGTAAAAATATTCAATATGATGACGTCATTGTTTGGTGTGCATCGGTGCGCAAAATACAACCCCTATTATTAAATACTTTGCGTGCATTTCAGAAAGTTTAATATTTCGTATTTATCAAAAAAGGACAAGTTAGTTGGTCTTTTGAAAAAGGTTGGCGCCGTAGGCGCCCTAAAAAAAGGGGGCGCTGCAGGCGCCCCGGCACAATCTAGTATAAATAATATAATAGTCCAAGTCACTGGATCTGGAACGCTGAGGAACGATGTACGACAGTCTACAGCAGTTAGTTGAAAAATCGTTTGGTGATTAGCGCTGTAAAAATATTCAATATGATGACGTCATTGTTTGGTGTACATCGGTGCGCAAAATACAACACCTATTATTAAATACTTTGCGTACATTTCAGAAAGTTTAAAAAAAAGTGGGCGCCGCAGGCGCCACGGCGCACCGGCACATTCTAGTAATAAAATAATTTATCAACACAAGTAAGGGAAGTAATTCAGAAATTTTCAATGCATTAACGGCATGACATTCATTACATTTACAACAGTCTTCGTTTTTATTTGTGTATTGAATTTGAAAATCCATTCCCATCGCCCCCATACATATATTTCTGAAGATATTTATTTTGTTGTAGAATTTGAACTACACTCGAGCAACTTAAATTTTAAGCAATAAATAAATGTTTATTAATATTTATCAATGTAATTGAAGGGAGACATCTGTTTACTCTTATGTACACAGTGTAAGTCAACAGTGATAAATTTAGGGGACATAGTACAAAAGTCTCAATTCTGTTTTCATCAAATACATGATCCATCCATCCTTTTGATGCTACATCCCACGAATGGCCCTGCCTTGCCTCACCACTCCAACCAACCTCCGCTCAGACCCTACCAATGCCCATCTTCTCCAAGATCGGATGCCCAGTAGCTGTAGTGAGATGATGCTGACGTTAACTTAATGATAAGTTTTTCCCTGTACCAATGATAATTATTGGCTAATCTTTGGAGGCGCGGGTGGATTTTAATCTTATATGACGGTTTTAACACAATTTAACTCCAGATTAACACGACAAAACACCACCAACATCAGCACCACTAACACCACCGGCACCACCATAACCACTGGTGAGGGCGGCTAGTTATATATACATACTTATCCAGGAGAAAGGCTTCAAACACCGAGTTGGAGTTCCACACGCGGTTAACAGTGTGAGAGAATGAAAAGTCCGGGAACCCCTGAGGCTCCAAGCTGTATCATCCACACATGGTGTTCTCCTGGCTTATCCAGCTGTGGAAAGTGAGGTGATGCGCTGTCCAGGGAACCAGCTTAACCTAATTTTGTATTTTAAAAAAAAATTCCATGTTAAGTCTACGGTACCTTTATACAGTGACAGACTGACGGTCGCCGAATATAACGATTGTTTTTAGTGAAGGGCCAGCTGAATGTTGTTCTAAGGGCTAAGGTGAGAATGGATAAAATAATAACATTGACAGAAAATTGAACTTTTATGTTCACAAGAAGCTACACTCCATACGCCATAGATAAGGCATAATGCTATTAAACTATAAGTAATATTGAATCATTTAGTTCTTCGCTAAGGATGTTGAGCTACAGCAACAGCTACCCGCAGAAATAAAAACGTTTTATTCCATATGTCAAAGTATTTTTCAAATGTTTATTCCCCCAAAATATTAATTTATAAAAAATATTTTTTGAATTGATCAGTATGAATGTGCATTATGTGTTTGTGTGTGTTGTTGTTGTTGTTGTTGCTGTGGTTGCTATTCAAACAAGCATGCGTCATTAAAAAATAGGAATATAATATTGTGAAATGTATACGTTTATAGAGATGTAATTAATTGTTCACATTTACATTTACGGATGCTCAGTATAAATGTATGTGCGATAAGAAACTCATATCACACGTGTCTAAAATCTGAAACTCGTAACACCCGAATCTACAATAAAAAACAACAACTCGTAACACCCGAATCTGCAATAGGAAACTCATTACACAATTATCTACAGTAAGAAACTCATTACACAATTATCTACAGTAAGAAACTCATTACACACGTATCTAAAATCTGAAACTCATTACACACGAATGTTCAATAAGAAACTCATTATACACCTATCTACAATAAGAAACTCATTATACACGTATCTACAATAAGAAACTCATTATACACGTATCTACAATAAGAAACTCATTATACACGTATCTACAATAAGAAACTCATTACATACGTATCTACAATAAGAAACTCATTACAGACTTATCAACAGTAAGAAACTCATTATACACGTATCTACAATAAGAAACTCATTACATACGTATCTACAATAAGAAACTCATTACAGACTTATCTACAATAAGAAACTCATTACAGACTTATC
>MUZC01000905.1:430850-455501 GCA_002072015.1 Radix auricularia
CAAAAAAAAAAAAAAAAAAAAAAAAAAAAAACCATTAATTAATTAATAATAATGATATTTAAGACCCACCTCATCAAAAGTTAATGACCTTTAATCTTGGCTTAGTGGCTTAGAGTTCACTTAAATACCCCCACTACGAGCAATAACCTCGTACATCGAAACCATCTCAACCAAATCACACTAATCACCCCCCACCCCACACACACCTCCCACCCAGTCCGCGTTCACAAAACGCAAAATTGAAAAAAAAAAGAACAAAGAATAAAACCTAAAGAGAACTTGAACTATAAGAAGGGCCGTCAAGCGGTAGTTATCTTAAATGAAGCCAGTGCTTTCATGTGAAATCGATCTCCTCACAATCAGCACCGAGAAATAACCTAACATTTGTCTTGCTGATTGCTTATCTATTTTTAAATGTTCTATTCTTTAAGTACAACAGAAAATGTTTATTTTCACCATTTCCAGTGCCGGATACAAAACTTGATCAGACCAGTATAAACATGGACATTTTAGAATCCATTAAATAGAGACCTCTCGTAACCATTCCCCACCCACCCCACCATAAAGAAAAAAGGAACAAAAAAAAAAGTATTTTTGGGAACGTATGCCGTCAGAACGAGAAATATCGGCTTTCTTAAGCTGTCTCTCAGTATTTCCGCCTTGTTCATACTAAATTTTGTAACATATACGATAAGGAAACTTCTGAAACACTGCTTGATTACACCGCTTATTCTCTTAGAAAAGCATTTTTTTAAATTAAAAAAATTATGATGTCTTTTGTGGCATTAAAAAGAACAAGAATACGATCTAAAAGGAAAAAAAAAACAATAAAATGGCATGGCAAGAAGTTCTTGGTAGAATGTATGATGTTAAATCCTTGGAAAAAACTAGGCGTTTTGTGGTCACATAGAGGTTGACTATGGGCAATATTCTAGAACTGAGGCTTTTGACAGAGAAACTAATGAGATATTTTAAAGTTTGATTGTGGCTTTTGATTAAATTTTATGTGGATACCCTATCATTTTAATCACACCAATCGAGAGAGCAAATTATTCACAATAAAAGAGGATCTGTAGTAATGTTGTGTAGAAAAACAGTGATGGTGAAAGTGGTATTCTTGCAAAACATGAGGATACTGTTGAAATTCAGGTTCCGTTTTGGCGTTTAAGAATTCCGAAAAAAAAAAGATATGATTTTTGTACATCAGTTTATCCTTTGGACTTTGTTGAAATTTTGCCTAAAAATTAGAATAAGTATCTCACATGACAATTTAAAGCAAGGAATTATTTCATATCACGGACAAAAAAAAAGTATTTAAAAAATAAATTAATGAATTCAAGTCGCTATAATTTTTTTCAGCTTTTAAAAATATTTAGGCTCGAAGATTCCTTAAAACTGCCATAAGTAATGCCAGATGGGAGATAAGCTTCTCAAAATTTAATTCATTAAAATACTGATTCCGATCAATATTGAATACCCAACGACTGACTAATCTATAGTTTTTTGGCTTTGTGTGTGTGTGTGTGTGTGTGTGTGGCTATTTAGTACGCATGGCTGACATTATGGTTTCACTTAAGATTGTGAACATTAAACAAGCAGAACACTTACATTTTAATATTTTTAAAGTAAGGTTTTATTTTTTTGGCATTTTTTATTTTAAAGAAAATTATCGTCAATATAATACGCGCCGCACCGCGCGACAGGAAAGTATTAACTCTTCGGTATTCTTTTTAATGAGGATTAATGAGATGTTAATTATCTATATCTTGCTCTGCGAAAACTGAGGACGCAACAGTAGCTAAGTCAATAATCAGTAGCTTTTGTTGATGTATTTGTAAGGAAAGCATTATAAGGGTTAAAATAATAGCATTAATTATAGTAATAATAATTTTTATTAGGGCTGTTAAATTTAATCGTTAACTTTTGAAAAATTACCGAATACTTAATCGATAGTTTTCATTAAAGCTTAAAAATAAGATGTATTGCGTCATTAAACTGAAAATTTCAAGGGAAGTAACAAAAGCAGGCAATTAACATGTTTTGATTTTTAAATGTAAGTAGTTCAATAGGCCTATAATTTCAATGAATTTAAATTTTGCTATTGTTAATAAATTAAAAAACAATGTTTATTTTTTATATCACTTTCCATCTAAAAAGCTTATTTTAAAGTCTACACTTTAAAAATCTTTTTTAAAATGGAGAATTTTAACGTAAAAAAGCAAACTTTTATTGTTAATTAATAAATCGGCACAGTTAATGATGGCACGTATTGCAACTATAATAGCTATTTTATCGATTAAAACAATTTTAATCGATATTTTTACCGATTAATCGAAAAATTAATCGATAATTTCCACAGCCCTAATTTTTTATAATTTTTCTAACTTAAATATTACATTTTACATATGCGGAAATTAACGATTAATTAATAGATTAATTCCTAAGTATTTCAATCGATTAAAATTATTTTGTTCGATTAATATTTGATTAAAATTTAAGAAAATGTTTCTTAGGAGAACAAATTTTCCGTGTCACGTCACAAAATGTGGGAGCAATAGAATTTCTGTGACTTAAACGTTTTCGTGAAATAATAAATCGCAACTTAACGGAATCTGTATATGCGTTATACAAATATAATTAATCGAAATTTATCTAATATTCAATTAATTTTTCCAGATTAATCGAAAAAATTATTTTAAATCAGTACAAGCCCTAATATGTCTATAACTTCAAAAAATATTAAAGGGCTAAGAACTGAGCAATTACTTTGTTATATTTAAACTAGATTGTGCCAGGCGCCGTGGCGCCTGCGGCGCCCCCGTTTTTTGGGCGCCTACGGCGCCAACCTTTTTTTAAAAGACCAACTAACTTGTCCTTTTTTGATAGATTGTGCCGGGCGCCGTGGCGCCTGCGGCGCCCCCTTTTTTTGGGCGCCTACGGCGCCAACCTTTTTTTTAAAGACCAACTAACGTGTCCTTTTTTGATAAATACGAATTATTAAACTTTATGAAATGTACGCAAAGTATTTATTTAATAATAATAATAGGGGTTGTATTTTGCGCACCGTATTTTGCGCACCGATGCACACCAAACAATGACGTCATCCTATTAAATATTTTTACAGTGCTCATCAAAACACGATTTTTCAACTAAACTAACTGCTGTAGACTGTGGTACATCTCTTGAGCGTTACGTTACAAACATACCCACACCACTGGGCTATTATATATATAATATTTACAAAACTCGTCCATCTGTGAATACTTGCACAGAAATTGCTGTGACATCGGATATGAGATCATGTTACCACCAATCTAACCTAAGGGGCCGTCCATAAAGGACGTCACACGATTTTGGCCAAATTGTAACCCCTTCCCACTTCGTCCACTTAGACACAAAAACTTAGACCCCCCACCAATATGACGTCACAAAGCTTTGACCCTCTCCCCCCCCCCCCCCCCCCCCACATGCCGAATTTTCTACTTAAAAATTAGCATGTTTCAAATCACTTTTCTTGTCATTTATATATGTATTTAGTGTAAGTCAGCACTCTAATATCGTAACAAGCGGAAAGCCATTGAGAGCGTCATTAAATAAATTGCAAGCAATCAAATATTAAGAACTAAGAACTTGTATTTAAAGTAGCTCGATAAGGTTATGACGTCACATTTCTTAAACATCCCCCGTCCCCTCGTCACACATCGTCACAAATGTGTGAACCCGGCCCCCTCTATGCGCGTGACGTCATTTATGGATGTCTGTTTATTAACCCTAAGTGGTACCGCTGTTCACATCATTGGCAGTGAATAATTTTAAAATGGGTCAAATCATTGGCAGTGAATAATTTTAAAATGGGTCAAATCATTGGCAGTGAATAATTTTACAATGGGTCAAATCATTGGCAGTGAATAATTTTAAAATGGGTCAAATCATTGGCAGTGAATAATTTTAAAATGGGTCAAATCATTGGCAGTGAATAATTTTTAAATGGGTCAAATCATTGGCAGTGAATAATTTTAAAATGGGTCAAATCATTGGCAGTGAATAATTTTAAAATGGGTCAAATCAGTGGCAGTGAATAATTTTAAAATGGGTCAAATCATTGGCAGTGAATAATTTTAAAATGGGTCAAACCAGTGGCAGTGAATAATTTTAAAATGGGTCAAATCATTGGCAGTGAATAATTTTAAAATGGGTCAAATCATTGGCAGTGAATAATTTTAAAATGGGTCAAATCATTGGCAGTAAATAATTTTAAAATGGGTCAAATCATATCCCACAGATTAAATTTTTTTAAGCCATCCAAAAATCTACAAATTAATACTAAGAAATGAAACTTTGGGTTAAGTTTAATTTTTTTTTTTATATTTAAAGGAAAAAATAATGTTATCCTTTCGGAATCAACTTACTTTTTTGTTTATGAAAATCCTACACTTATTTATTTTGGTTTCAGAAACTGACATATTACCTTGAACTCATTCATTTGTTAATAAGAAAACTGATATAAGACACCTCAGTATACAATCGTTTGATTACAAATAAAGTCATAGCAATAATTAAGTACCACTGGGTCACGGGTCCAAACAAAATGGATTTTTGTAACAGTCATGTTTACTGGGATTAAATGAGTTCCACTAGAGGCCAAAACAAACATTCGTCCCATGTTGACGTCATGCTGTTTTAAAGTCTCAATATCAATATTTTCTATGTTGGATTTCCATCAATTTGGGACGTTGGTTATAAAAAAAATTAATACAATAACTTATTATCATCTCTAGTTTCAAACGACCTCGCAAACCCTTCTCCCAACACGCACCTCCCTTACCCCCCCCCCCCCAAAAAAAAAAAAAAAATTAATTAAAAAAAAAGAAATAAATTAAATAAAATCAACAGCTTGAATAGAAACTTCCTCCTTTGCAAGATGGCGTCACATGTGCTCCGTGAGAGTGTTAACTGACAGTCTATTTCTAAGACGAAAAGTGTTTCAAGATTCAAGTCTTGTGCCCAGACACACAATTGTCGTGGAAACACATGTCTCCGGAGATCACATACTCCGTGCCGGCTCCATTGTACAGGGCTGAGAAAATTGGATGCAGCAACAACCAACGATCATGGGATTAGGGGGTTCAAGGTGTTTGGAGAAATCATGTGGGTCGAAGATACTAGGTATGGATAAGCCGTCAAGGTGTCTGGGATCAGTCAGGTGTTAGATGGTGCGGGTAGAGGGCGGGCCTCGAGGTGTACGTTTACTAGGAAACACGTGCCGCTGGGAAGGTCTTTAATTTAAATTGCGCACTGCAACAACGCCTAATCCTAATATCACAACGAATCACAGAGCTAACAGACACATTAGTATGCAAATAAAAGAACTTTGGGGGAAAACATGTCATACTAATCATAGTTAAGGGATTGTAGTTTGTTTAATGTTGTTTTTTTACGTTTTAAAACAAACTAAAACTACTCGATGAAACGCATGTGTTTAAACAAAACATTTGTACAGCGACAACATATTGTGGTCTTTTCAATTTCCTTTACATCAGTCAGGTGATATATTTTAATATTTTTTGTAACAAAATTTAAGAAAAACCTTAAACAATGAACGCTACATGAATGCAGCAGTTAAAAATCAGTAAAGTATTTTTTTCCCAGGAACTTCGTTAAGGAAATCCCCATTGTAAAATATTCGTAAACTATATGCATGAACATCTTGCAAGAGTGTCAAAATATTACCGGGAGTGTGGACTTTTGACTACTGAACAGATATCTGGACACAATAGTATGTTAATTAGTTACAACAGCTGATGAACTCAACATAATATGTATATAGTAGATGTATGGAGAAAGATAATAATACGTGGTATATAAACCATTCAAGTAGATGATGGGTCAAAAATGAACGATAGACCAATTAAGTATTTATAGTCTTATAAAATAATGTAGGCATAATAAAGTAAAGAATAGGGTCATAATGTATTGTAGACCTGAAATGTAATAAACCTCTATAGTATAAGAATATGGGTATAACGTATAGTAGGCTTGCAAGTATAAGGAAGTTTATAGATTATTGAAACCTTTTCTGTATAGGGTATGCCAAAATATAGGTAATGCAAATAAATTATTGTTTATACATCAAATTTAGTAGGCCTAGAAAGAATACAATAGACCTAAAAATTACAGACTCTTACCTGTAGATTAGACTTTTACAGTCGGTTTATTAAGTATAAGGAATGATACAAGTATAGAAGTCTAAAATGTATGAATTAGGCCTAAAAATTACAGTATGTTTATAAAGTTTATTAGGCTTTATTAAGTACAGAGCAGTTCCATAAAGTAAAGAATAGTCATAAAATATATTGGGTTTATAAACAATACAGAGTAGGTCTATGAAGAAAATAAGTTTTTATAATGTTAATTAGTTTTACAAATTACAGAATAAGCCTGTAAATTTAAGTATGTTTATAAGGTTTATCAGGTTTATAAAGTACAGGGTAAGTCTATAAGGCATAGAAGATTATAACGTTTAAAGTATGCTAAAGTTATAGAAGCCTTTAATTTAGATCTCAGGCCCATGAGGCATAATGTTTATAAAGAATAATGGATTTCAGTGGCGTATCTAGGGATTTGGGGGCTTGGGGGACTCGACCTCTTTGGGGGCCCCGCATTTTGACATTCGACATCATGACATGAGTTAATAAACTCTTTTGGGGGCCCACCTTAAGGGAGGGGCGGGAGACTTTTGATTTTGGACCCCTCCCTTAGCTACGCCACTGACAGGTTTATAAATGAACAAGTAGGCATGTAAAGACAAAACATCTGACACCCTACCTGGCCACTGAGCCTTCCACTGGTGAGCATGGGACTTGGTGGTCTTCATCCAAGGGAATGGCAGGGGCTGCTGTTGCTGTGGATTGTGTTGGTGGTCCATATCCTGGTCCGCCACGGGGGGTGGTGTGTGGCCCACTCTCTGGCTGTGGGCCGGAGGCGGGTCCCCCGTGTGCAGTGACGTCACTAGGCCGTGGTGGTCCATGTGGGCGCCCGGCATCGTGGACAATGGGGCGACGTGAGCGGGCACTGGGGTGCTGCACGACCCCGACGACGGGGAGTTTTTGAGTGTCGTTTGAGAACCTCCGGTATCCATTACAGATCCGTGCTGCAAGTGGGGCGCTGAGGGTGCATGCTGTATGTGGTGATGAGTTTGCGGCATGGGCGTGTGGGCGCCGGGGTGGTGCAGGCGTCCTGGGTGGGCGTCATGATTCCTGGGAAAGCAGCCCCGTGGCTGGTGAAGGTACTGCACCTGTTGGTGGGTCAGGTGGGACGAGAAGGCCGGGTGGATCTGTTCCAGGGAATGCTGCTCCTGCTCCACTACCGACATCGCCTGCCCACCGAAGTTTCCTTGACTCTGTGCGCATGCGTAGTAGCACGCAGGGGGCTGCGAGGTGAGAAAATTGTGAGGGTGGGGTGCCGCACCTCCTTCCCCCGTCCCTGGGGAACTAAACTCCCGAGTGTACATGGAAGCTGAATAGAAACGAGCTTGTCCGTCCATTGTGGCAGGCATTGGGGCGATACTTGGGGGGAAAAAGTTGGAGAACTATTAGAATAATTGAACGATAAATAACTTTTAAATTAAAGTACACACACACGGAGAAGCATTAGGTTTCTGATGATTGATAAAACTGATGTATGCATTTTATTTTCTAACGTTGAGTTTGAACATTCATATTTGCTTTATATTACTTTTATAGGGAAAAAAACAACATATACCTCTGTCAACTTCACTTATTAAAAAATTTCAACAAGCCAGAAATGAGGGAGGAACACAGTTTTTGGCTCTTGATTAATCTATCAATACCACTTGTACTAACCTTGAAAAATTTTGTATTAAGTACTGCGAAATTTCTTGGGCGAAACAATTTAAAAAGAAACAACTTTTTCAACAAAAAAAAAAGAGTAGTATGATGTTTAATAAATTCCTCTGACACATATTTTCACATACATTCAATACTGTTTAAAAAATTTAATATCTTTTGAAATGTCTAGTAAATTATTTAAAATGCCTCCATTATAAATCAGATTAAATGGAATTTTAGTTTCAGTGGCGTATCAATGAGAGGAATAGAGGTACAAATTTAAAAGTCCCCCCTTGCCCCACTTGAGGGGCATCCCAAAAAGATTAAGCCCTCGTGGCCCCCTAACAATTCTTAGCTACGCCACTGTTTCAAAAGTTCTAAACGCCGGGCTTTCAAATCATGGTCCATGAACGTGGTGACATTTAATATTGAAATGTTATAAGAAATATCACATCCTACACACAATCTTTGACATGTCTTCCTCCCTCAAATCCTTCCTCAAGATTTGTAATTGTTTGATTTGACGCTCGATTTTTTTTATCACTATAGATAAAGCTTTTATCCACTGAATTAAAGTCCCATATGTCGACCATACAGGGATCCGCATAAAACTGGCTTAAATTTTATTTTTTAAAGCCTGATTTTAAGATATGGAGCTGCCATACTGTTGTATGCTAAGTTAATTCTAGTTTGTCTTTTAAAATGTTATTAATTTTTTATTGACATACTAGTATATTCAATTAAATGAGGACCAAAAGAGATCGCTTACCTATTGTTTTTGGAATTGACTAATGTACTTTGCAAACTTGATATTGTTTTTTAAAGATTAAAAAGTTGTTCTAATACTTTCTTTTGCTATTTTGTCAAAATAAAAATCATATTTAAAAAAGTGTGGAATAATATTCGGGAATCAGCCCATGAAGTTCCGTAAAACATTCAGCTTCGCCGTTTGGAAACGCACCGTTTGGCACCAAGTGTGCGTTAGGTCTTTAGAAGACCATTTGCATTAATCTGCTTTTTTGTGTGTGTGATAACGCAGGATGTGAGTGACGTGATGATACTAGTGATGAGTTATGATATAATTTTGTTTCCCAGACAATGGGAAGGTTATGAACAATAAACGCGTGGACAGTGACAGAAACTATCTCAACTTGCAGATTGTAGAGGATCTAATTTTCGTTGCATAGAATTTGTTGGTAAAGTAGAGAGATTGTTGGTGAAGTAGAGATTTTATTGGTAAAGTAGAGAGATTGTTGGTGAAGTAGAGATTTTATTGGTAAAGTAGAGAGGTTGTTGGTGAAGTAGAGATTTTATTGGTAAAGTAGAGAGATTTTTGGTGAAGTAGAGATTTTATTCCTAAAGTAGAGAGATTTTTGGTGAAGCAGAGATTTTATGCAGCTCAGAACCGTGGCACATGGCATGAGATAGTGTGCAGCTCAAAATTGTGCCCCAACGACCCAGCGTCGGGTTAAGGGACAGTTCAGTTCAGTTCAGTCAGAGATTTTATTGGTAAAGTAGAGAGATTGTTGGTGAAGTAGAGATTTTATTGGTAAAATAGAGAGATTGTAGGTGAAGTAGAGAGATTGCAGGTGAAGTAGAGATTGATAGTATAGTAGAGAGATTGTTAGTAAAGTAGAGAGTTTATTGGTAAAGTATAGTGTTTGCTAGTAGAGTTAGTAGAGTAGCGAGTCAGGTGTTGGTCTTGTTGTATAGTGGTGTTATAATAATAGATTTACCCTGTTGTCAGTATTCACTCGTTTTCATGCAGCAGTGAGGCGTCCTGTTGAGTTTATAGTATAGACTGATTTGTGAATGATAATTATTAATACCTGCCTCGGGAATCAGACATGCTTAAACATGTGCGGACAGTTTCCATGTTTGTGTTATACCCGTACAACTGTAGAGCACTGTGGTGATAAAACCAAAATCAACTCGACATACAAAAGAGCCGTTGCTGTTAGATTCAATTTTACATGTTGAGAGTTTCCGTGATGTTTGATCCTTTTAGTCAGGGTATTGGGACACATTTATTATAGTTCTAGATCTGCTACAAGAAGTTTCCGATTATTATCTTATGAAATACAAAAAAATGCTCTTCTTACACTTAGATCGTCCGAGTAACTTGAGTTTTAGCTCTTATTCAATTTTACTGAGCCGATTTTAGAGAATGGAGAGCTTGTGGAGGATTATTTATACTTTTCATCAATTGTAATCAGGAAAAATGTTAATGTAACTTCTTTCATTTAAGCATTTTTTTTCGAAAATATAAATATTATTTTTATATTAGTCTAGGGGCAAAAAAGGTAATTTAATAATTTTTTAAAAGATCAAAATAACAAATGTTTAACTGGATTCCGAGAATCTTATAATTTAACAGTTTCTAAGTAAAATCATTGTTGCATTTTCAGTAAAACATGCTAATGGTAATTAATTAGATAAAAGACTTATTTCATGAACCCTTAATGAACCCGTAGATTCATGTGCCAATTTATTTTTTAAAGCTTCTTATCAATGTTCAGCTTTACCGAGGAACGTTTGCATCTTCCCACCCCAGGGTTATTAATGTTCTCTGATTCGTAGCGTCAGTGGCATTCATTTAATCAAATTTAATTGTTAACATTGGATCAATAAGAATGGATTTTCCCCCTCAAAAATAGCATAAAGAGAGGTAAAGGACATTTACTTTGATTGTCAAATTTCCGTTAATTATAGCACTAGATTGATCCTATTCTAAGTCTCGCAGGATCTCATTACAGTGACTTCCGTGACTGAGGACGTTGGGATTGTCTTGGACAACGTCACAGCACCGTGCCTTATCGCTGTCCACGTTTGAGGCAATAAGTCATGGGCAAGATGTATGTCTGCAATTAAACACATGGGGGGGGGGGCATACTGGGCATAACAGAGCTCTGTTTAGCTATCGTTGATTATACGGGAACACAATTTAGAACCTTTAAGGCAACATAGAGACTTAAAGGACATAACCAGGACCATGTTAATTTTTGCGGGGATATACGGATTAAAGAGTGTAGCATCTTATCTAACACGGAGTAACAATAGGACACTATTAGCTTATACGGGGACATAAGGATATCAAGAAAGAGAAGGATCGATAATCCTATAACAAAAGTGTATTTAGTCGCACAGAGTATTATTGATTTTCTTTTTACCATAACGTTGGTCCATGCAGGCTGAAAAATACATTAGCAAATACCTTGAATCAAACACTAATAGAACAGCAGCCTTTGTCACTCTCGTTGCTGTATCAAAAACGACTTGAGTTATATAAATATATTAGTAATCGAACATGTCACCGCCAAGGCAGTAGCCTTAAATTTTTTCACCATACAGAATTCCCATCTTGTCTGAAAAAATGTACAAGTTTTAAAAAACAAGAACCCGGTGAGATATTTACAAGGCTTCTCTTTCTAAGCCGTGAGCTATGGAGCATTTATCCTAAGTATTTAAGAATGTTTCACACAGTATTACTTTATTTAAGTTTTGATAGTTTGGAAGCAGATTAATACAAAGATATTTCAAACGTTGTTGCAGTATACAGCATTCAGGTACATGAATCCCATACTTTTATTTCCATATAATGAATCGCATAGATAAATAATTAGTTAGTCTCTGCATAAGTCTCAATGAAATTAATTAACCACCATGTCTAATTTTTTTTAACTGAATCGCTTGCTAGAATTCAGAAATCCTCTTCAATTCGCTCATTTAAATTTAATTATTTATGTATATTTTAGTGCAACATATTTCCTAGAGTGACATTTTTCAGACATTCATAGATTGACAAATTAACTGCATTTTTACCGAGTTATCAATGTTATATTTTAGCTTCACAACTCCTTTTTCCGTTACCTAAATCGTCTGTTTGTCCACTTATATGAGTGCTATTAACGTTTCATCAAGTTTCTGTTGTTAATTAGATTGGAATCGATCATACACTTTGTGGTAACAACTGTTACTATTAAAATGTACCTTAAAAATAGTCATTACAAAAATATAAATATTTGTTTGATTGGAATTGAACCTCTTAAATTTATATTGAATTCATTTGATTAGAATTGAACCTCTTAGATTTATATTAATTTAGCAGCTGGAAAAACAACAACTCATTAGCCCTACCTTCACATGCTTCTCGTCAGCCTAAAAATGTTATTTGTGAGTTTCCACTAAAGTTTTACATGTGTGTCTGTCAGAGTTATTTTAACTCTACATCAGATGAAATAAGTGTCTATAAAACATGCATGACCATTGGTTAAAGCAGTGTTTCTCAAACCTTTTATTAAGGCGGGCCAGCAGGAACTTTTCAATTGCACCAGGGACCGGTGAACTATTTTCCCCGTACTAACGTGGTAGCGAAATGTAATTTATTTTATTATATTTGTTTCTTTTATGTGATTAATAGCGAAAATTCGACATATTCTATATGGTTAATCGCTTTAAATGGAGGATTATAATTATAATTAAGTTTTTATGTCCTTCCTTGATAACTTCTGCGGACCGGCACCGGTCCGCGGACCACTACTTTGAGAAGCACTGGATTAAAGAACATAAATGCCAGTTGTTCAATTAAAATCTAAGCTGAAACAGTTTTTAATCTAATATTTTGTAAAAATATTAGATTAAGCTGGTAATCATTTTCACTGGCTACGTATTCAATTCATCGAATTAATATCAATCTAATTTCTTTATTCCTGCAGTTGCATTTCTTTTGATTTATTTTGTTAACAGTAATCAAGACAAAGCTGTTAAAAGAAGTATGGTTACAAAAATATTTAGGATGTGTAATACGCGAAACACCTTACCTTTTTTATATTATTCTCTTGTCCCAACTAAAGAAGTAAACTTTTATAATTCGCTAGGACATACATTTTATTCATTTTTTTAAAACAATAAATTTAAAAGAATTCGTTTCATAAATTCTATGTGCATATACATTTTTGAGCGTCTCGAAACACATTTCCGTTGAAGCACAATTTTTATTAAAATAAAATTCATAACTTTAAAAGCAGTTTTTACCCTTCAAATACACGTATTTGAAGTATTTGTGTGAAAATATTTAAGTACTCATTAAAGTTTAAGAAAGAAAGAAAAGAATATATTTATAAACTAATTACAATTATTGTGATAAATTTTCAGGATAATATCAATCGTGTAGTAAAAATTAATCATGTAAATGTCATTTTTTAAATTTATTTATGTCTTTACAAAACGAGTTTAGTTGATATAAGGGATGAGAAATATCAGAAAATTATGTTTGAGCATAGCGAAATTTGTTGGCAGAATTTAAAATCGCCGGCGGTTAATTTAGTTTAGTTTTAGGGAAGACTTAATAAATTTTAATTTTTTTAATCAAAATGTTAACTACCGATATAAGAATGTTAAATACATTAACTCTGCACGCATGATTTTATTTTGCTCTCAACAAATACTGAACTAAATTGATTATTTAAAGAAGTACTAGATATAATGTTTCATTCCTCGGGCAAAATCCCATTGATTTAAATAATGCCCCAAATAGTCATTTTTGAATCTTTGCTACATAGGCTATTGCTTTAAGAAACAAAGAAACATTGATGATTTTTGCAAATGTATGTTCTTTCAAGTAGCACAAGTAACTTCTCCCCAACCATACCAGGTACATGGTTCGGGTCTTTTGCAAAAATGTTTTGAGGTCTTTAGGCTTTGCACGGGCTAAAAAAAAAAAAAACCTAAAAAATTTCCTAGCTTTCCTGGAAAATGAACAATAAAAAACGAAAAATCAGTGTTTTGTCAATATCTCGCCAACTATAACATCTATCGGGTTGAAACAAACGTCAAACGATAGGTAGGCCTAATAACATTTAGAACAATGTTGGCCCTAAGGAATGTTTTAAAAAAACCTCTTCCTTCGACTCCCGTAATTTTAGTAGCAATTTCTAGATAGCAATTGTTTTGTTTACTTTCTGAATTATTTATTTGAAATTACTTTTAATGTAATCTAGAATGATTTCCCTTGAATAAAAATTTGTTACGGACAAATTGTTGGAAATTGGGCTTAAATTCTCATTCGAGTTGTTATAACTTGTTTCTTTTAATAGCTAATAGATCTGTATATTGAATTAGTTTTAATAACTGGAATTAATAGTAATATTTTATCGCAAATTCAACAACTTTTTGGTTTAATTTGAAGCTAGTCTCGCCATGGTTGTTGTTATGAAATCTTGTTTTATTGTTTTTATTACTCAAGCTATGAACGTCTGTTGTTGTTAAGATATTTGAAAGATTCGCGCAGCAGTTAAGAATTACCACACAGCTAATTTTGTAAAATATTGCAAGTAAAAAAAAATATGATGCTGTGCAACTTTGAGCTCGAGTTTATTTACTTTGCAATCGGACCAACGAACCTTAGAGGGAACATTGGTGAGGACCATACGTTATTGTGACGATAATGTTTTGTAAAAAGATCAAAAATTATTCTTAGGATGAAATGAAATAATTCCTATGAAAACATTATGTAACATCTTTGAAAAGTTTTTTTTTAAATGTTGTGCAAGTCATTGAGTTACTGTTGTTAGCGTACTAACCTTCTGTCCGTGTGGGCATCAGGGTAAAAATTCCATGATTAATCTTGACCGATAAGTTAATCACTCTTTTTGTTATATTAGTAAGTAAACTTCTAGGGTCTAAAGAACGGCTTTAATTTACAAGACACAATTTTACAAAAAATTCCTCTTTGAATGTGAAGAAACGCCAATAAATTACTTTGGAGACGTCGGGGAACGTTTTGAAAAATACTTGAGTCAGCCGACTGTGACATATTTTGAATAATAATGTCACTATATTTCTTTGCTAGTGACATTATTATTCAAAATATGTCACTATATTTGTTTGCTAGTGACATTATTATTCAAAATATGTCACTATATTTGTTTGCTAGTGACATTATTATTCAAAATATGTCACTATATTTGTTTGCTAGTGACATTATTATTCAAAATATGTCACAGTCGGCTGACTTCAGTCACCAGCAAACAAATATAGGATACAATGGTGTGGTTGCTGATTTGGGGGTTTGTTAGGAAAACTTCACATAAAACTACTTAAACAAAATGTAATTCAAGTGACACAGTAAACTAATCGTCACTATGAAAACCTCCATCCTCAGGAACGTCACGGCACACATTTATTCTCGCCCTGGCTGACCCTTATACTTATAGATCTAAACATTTTCACATCGATCACATCAACAATTTAATTTCATCTTTTTTTTAAAAAAAAACAAAACAAAAAAAAACATGGATCAAGCGCGCTTGCTTGTTTTTAGTTTAGCGCTTAATCGGAAATTTAATCTGATCTTTTTATAGTAAGGTTAATTTGAGTAACCGTTAGTTCAATGATTGATGCATTAATTATTATTTAAAAAAAAACATTTACGCCGTTGCGAAAATACTAGTATTAAAAGTAGGCTATCATTATCTTATCTTATATGTTACAGACGCTCCTTCTGTACAGAAGATTATTGCGTCCTACGTATTTCTATGGTTTGTGTTTAGTCCTGTATTCTTACTAGAGTTTTAAAAGATGATAAAGTGGTGGCTTTCCTGGTTTCTTCAGGCAACCCATTCCACGCCCGAATACCGGACGGAAAGAAAGAAAACTTGTATGTGTTTGTTCTTGCATATGGAATAAGAAAGGTGTTTTTGTCTTTATGTCTATCAGAGGGTTGTATTAGGTTATCTTTGTGTTGTATTTCTAAATTAGAATTAATTGCCTTATGTATAATTACTAATTTACTCATTACATTAAAAGAGAAAGATATAAACAAACCAATTGTTTTATTATTGTAAAGATGAATTCCCGTAAAAAAAGGAATATCATTACAAAATACGATGACTGACCAATTTTTTAATTGTAATCTGAATTTATGTATACTAAAATTAATATATGAATCAAAATTTATATCTAATTTCTAGCATTACTATCATTATCACAGAATATTTATAAAGAAATAATTGAAATTACTAATTGAAATATTTATGATAATATAGTTTACAACTTGTGTCAACTTTTATATTAAATTGCAGAAAATATCATTAAATAATACATAATTAGCCGATATTAAGTATATAATATAACATAAACAATTCAAGAAAATTTATCATTTAAAAATTAAAATACTTATCAAATAAATTCTCATATTACATTTAGATCTAGAAAGCGCACATTTTGCTTACTTGATTTAAATATTTTAAAAAAATTTAATTAAATTAATTTTTATTTAAAAAACAACAACACGTTTTTGTTGTAACAATAGAAATTTACGAAATTTAATTGTTTCTTTTAATTTCATTGTCAAATTATTCACATACTCAAATGCGTAACAACGACTTGGCATCGGGGAAGTTGCCGAGGGCGCGAGGGTTAATCCTTCAACTCATTCAAATTTAGTATTTTCCTACCTTTTCGATTTTTTTATATCCATTTGTCAAGAGCGCCAAAAATAAATTAGCCAAGGCCGCAGAAAATCCAGCTACGCTTTTACACATACTGTTATTTTAATTTTTAAAGTTATACCACTTTCGGATAATACATTTTCTAGTATCAAATCGTCAAACGAAATCCGTTGTTTTTTTTAAGATGTCTATAAAATCGAACCACCAAGAGTCAATTTTCTCTTCGCCTAATTCATAAAATAGCGAGAAGGGAAAAAATCAGTTTGGGTTTTATAAGTAAAAGAATATAAGATTGTAAAGTTTTAATTTTTACCCTCTATTTGGTTTTTTTTATATGTTTAAAAAAAAAAAAAACCAAAAAAAAAATAAAAAAAACAAAAAACCAACCAACAACATTAGTCTAAAAAGTGAACGTGATGTCCTAAATGAACGCAACGCCATTTTTTCAGAGTAATTCGTCAAAACACAATAATTTAAAATTCTTTTCTGGTATGGTTTTCATTTTCTAAGCCTCTTGTGCTTGTCGCGAATTTCGGGAAAATATTCATAAATCTCAAGTTAAATAATTATTGGTAAGAAATAAATTATGTGTTTTCCTTTTTCTTCAATAATTCGTTTCTTGACTAGTGATAACTGAAACATACAGTTTATGCCAAGTGTAAATAAAGAAAAAAAAATCAATTCTAATTAAATTTCAAGTATTTGACGATACAATTTTATATAAAAAAATGTCTTACTTGACGAAATAAATGCATGAGATACTTTACGAGTGAATTTATTGAAGCTTTCCAGTTGTATTTTATTTCACGTCCAAACCTAATAGTTATTTATGCTATAATTTAAGTATCAGTATTAGTTATAAGTATTACTAAAGACTTTATTAAAAAAATATTTTTAATGAAGCTGTCATTACAAGTGATTAACAACTGAATATGTTATTACTGTGAGTTTTATGTCTGGCGCTAAACAGAAAGGTCGTGCGTGTTGAATTGGTTACAAAAAGTATTCTTTTATGTTTCTAAGTACAAATCTAAATATTTCCCCGTCTAGTCATAGTCTAAAAAAAAAAATATAAAAAAAAAATAATAAAAATAACGCTAAGCGCATATTAAAACTATCTCATGCCTTCCCGGCACATATTTTCCCCTTATTTTTCTTCACTCCTGTCCGGTATTTGTCACATTCCTAAAAAATTTTAATGAGGTATCACAATTTATGTAAAGTCATTTTAATTTAGTTACATTTAATATTAACCGAAACTGTTTCATCATTAACTTCAAATTTACTGAGTTAAACAAATACTTTTCCTGAAAACGTTTATATATATTTTAAGAATGCTTTCTAAAAATGTGAATAAAAAATTTAGAGTTCATTTTTGAAAAACAACTACCACTTCTTATTTTTTTAAATAATCTGTTACGGAAAAACAACAATATTGTTTTGACTCATCTAATATAACAGAATTTTAATCACAAAAATGAAAAGTATTTTGCTTAAAATAACTCTGGAAAACTGGAATAAATCGAGGGAAAAAATATCCACACAATTTGGTTCAGCATCCTGAAAAAATTGACAGTCAATAAAAGCTAGCTGCTAAACATTGGCCTGAAAGATCTATTCAACAACTGCCTTCACCTTTTAGTGACCTATCACCTCGTTTATCCGCCACTAAAACTAAAATAGTATCAGCTACGGTCAAAACTCCTTTGCCGGTGAGAAAAATGGCAATTTGATGAGGGGCTCTTCCATTTTGGTCTGGCACCCCCCACAGAAAACTGGAGAGCTATACGGGACCCGTGTCCAGATTCGGCGTTCTCTACGACGCCTTATCACTCAAGGCTCCTTGTAATAAATTTCGTCCAATCCTGGCCACGCGACTTCAACAAGCTGGTTTAATAAATGGCAACATTTTTCCCGGGCACCAAGACGCGAGTTTAATGAAGAAAGCTGACGACCAAGGGGTGCTGCACCCCGAGGTCGATCTCACAGGGAGGACGCCCCGAGGGTGAGCCGTGACGTACCGTGGACTCCGAAGACGGTCTGATCGGGGTAATCACCGAAACCAATAAAGCGGACACTGGTGTCGACCTGACGTTTGGAGTAACTGACAGCGGCTGCCGGACAATTAAAATAAGAACGATATTGTGTCTGTACCGAACTAACCCTCGGACATTCCTAACTAAACGCACCTATTAACTTGATTTTGGTGCGGAGTGGTGCGACATATGAAATAAAACATCTTGTGCCTCAAGAACAGGGATTTAATGTTGAGCCCTTCTAATACCATTATGTCAGTCTACGATTTAGGTTCTATGAATACATTTTTACTGGGCACAATAACAAAATAATAATTATCATCATTCGAAACACCTGCCTCATTTATAAAAAAAAAATATTCGGAACTTCAACAAAGTCTAGTTTACTCGATTATATTCTATAAACGGCACAAAGATACTGTAAATGACATCAATAATCTAGTTATTTATAGGAAATAAGTGAAAATCTGATCTCCCATTTACAAAGAAGTAAAAAAAACAACAAAAAACGGATGGTAAATCCTATCAACACAAAGTATTAAACACAAGTCCTTCTCACTGCCTGGTATCCGAAATGTGTCTCTGGTCCAAACAAAGCATTACGTGGTGTGTAAGCCCAACTCAATCACCCTCAGAACTCTCCCCCCTCCCCCAAACTTCCTCCAAAACATTACACGGGATCCAATCTCCGGAGGGAGGCGGTCTTTTTGTACACGTATAATTCCCAAACTTTATCAAAACTTTCTATTTCTGTTTTTGGACGAGCCTCCACGGTAGCCGTTCTTATCTGAGTTTTCTATTTGAGCAACGTGGTGCGGAGGTTTCTGGGCAAGGGGACGCGTAAAATACCTGCGTACACGGTAGCAAAGAACGACCGCGGATCGAGTTGAAATGCACAAAAGATAAGTGGAAGGGGGAAAATGTAGCGATAACAAACGGCGCTTGTTTCCCGATAACAACCTTCAATCACAACTGTTAGTATTAGAATCAGCAAGCTTTCAATGGGGGATTTGGAGGGACTTAAATTGGAAATCAACTTGGAGACGCGGTGAATGAGACGGTGGTCGCCTACAGACAGACCTGGGGGAGACGTACTCGTCAACGGGACAAATCTAGAGGGTCTAGTTTTCTGGTCATCGTTTTGTTTTTTGTTTCTTAAAAAAAAAATCAGATTAATGTGTTCAACTGTAGATATTAACGTCTAGGACCACATTTAAACACGGCCTGTTTGTTGTGGTTAATATGAAGTTCAAAATAAAGGATCGCTTATTTTATTCAAAATTTTCTTACGTTTTTTCCCTTTCTGTTGCAACACAGAAAAACAAAAATATTATATTTTCACACGAGGGCATTAAAACTAGAATTAATATCAAATTGAATGACACACACATACAATTTTTGTCAATATCATTAACCGTATTAATGGGACAAAACGCTGGATCTGAAATGCAGCATCCTAAGATGTTCTAAAGCTCATCCATCTGCCCATTGTCTTGATATTTTTCTCCTCCCAATAAAATAAAGCTACATTGTGATACAGGATAAAGCGCGGTACATGTTGTCAAGAACCCAACGAGTAACAGAACGCCATCGACTGTTGGAGAAAACCTCAAACTTCAGCACAACACTTATTTCGGGACTGAGAGTAAAACAATATTTTTCTCATCCCTTAACCCATGGGTGGGTCATTGGGTCACCATTGCAAAAGGTCCAATATTTTACGTCAATTGTTCCGGGTACTGTAATGCCCCTAGGGGTTTTGTGAACGGCAGGACGGTCCAGACCTTGATATTGGTTCTCTCATCTCTTTTTTTTTCTTGCTCCCTGGACTGTGTCTTGCATTTCAACGTGCCCATACCATCTTAGTTTCTTTTTCTTGATTGAGATTAGAAGATCCTGCTATTGATCAATTACAGTCAAACAATAATTACTTTAAATTAAATATCTTAAACAGCACAAAATCAAGCGTCACGCTGTTGTCGTAATGACTGGTTTCTACATCTTCAGTCATCAACCTGGGCAATACGAGACACGAGAGGCCTAATTGCCAGTAGTCAATAGGGTGGTATTCATTGTGTGTGCCTTTGGCTTGTATCTGAATATTCTGTGCCAACGAAGCGAGTATTTGCCTGACAACTCTCGTGTCTTTTGGGAAATTGAAACCCACTGACAGTTATAGAAGCTTTAAAAAATCTTAGTTATGAAAATATAAGTAAGCACTAACATTAGAGGCATTAAAAGATTTTTGAACATTAACGAAGAACTGAGAGAAGCTGAGAACATCTACTTCTTTATTACAATATAAATAAGTTGTTTAAATCCGTCGACATTACGTTTAAATTGAATCTACTACAGTCCCGTGAGACTTCAATCTGATAACGGTCTTACTATGTCTCTAAAATACCGATGTTTCCTTTATGTAGTAATACTACCGAATGCCACTGAACTAGATTTTCGCGAAGTTGACAGCTAACTTCAGCGAAGGGAGTAAAATCCAAATATTTTTTTTTTTAAATCCCAAACATCAACGGAGGTGTATGAAAAACTCGAACCATTCTTTGAAAATGTTGGTTTCAAAGTTGACACCGTAGACCAGACGTCTTATCTGGCTACGTCTGCTCTGCTCGGATCCCCTGGCATTCGAGGTCCATGGCCATACACTTACCACGCACCCCGTACTTTCTCAAGCCTGGAGTCAAGGAATCTCAACCAAATTTTTTTTAAATTATTTTTTTTAAAAATAAGGCATAGTTTAACAACGACATTTTATGACATTAACCACACAAAAAAAAATAATTAAAAAGAAAATGAACCTTATGTATTTTATCGGTGGATGTATTGTTGAAACTGCTAGTAGAAATAAAATTTTGAAACAATGGTGAAGCAAACTTTGAACAAGGGCACATTGAAACATTGTTGTTTATATAAGTCTTTGTTAGTGTGCCTTCTAAAAATATTTTTTTTTAAATTATAAATGTATTCCATGTTAACATGTGAAACCCTTTTAATTTCTAGTTTTATTATCAGCCTTGAGCCATAAACCCGAGACATATCCTTGGGCCTTTTCCCTAAGCCATAACCCTGAGCCATAAATCCAAGCTATATTCATGGGCTCTATTGTTAAGCCATAAACCCAAACCCTATTCATAATCCATAACCCTGCGCAATAATAAACACCAGCAATCTCCATGACTCAAACACTAGAACACAAAAGTAGCTACTAGCTCCCTTTATCACAGTCTCAATCAAATGTTTAAAATACTCTGGGATATTCACAATAGCATCGAGCAGTTTGGAGCATAATTGTTGCTTGAAAAAAAGTAACAAATATAAATTGCGAACTTTATGGAACGCCCTAAGCATTGTATTTATAGGAAATAGTTCATTTGTACTCCATTTTGAGAACCAGTGGTATAATCGTGTTTGCAGCCATCGTAGATCCTCGCTCCGGATCTATACACCAAACACGCTCTCGGGCGAGTGTCAAATGAAAAAGCTATAAAAAATAAACAATTTTTTTTTAAAGACGTTAAATTGTATACTGTACACTGACCTGAAATTAATACACAAGTGAACATAGAACATTTTCTGCATGATTAACACTAGATTAGCCTAGTCCCAAGCTTAAAGAGATTTGGATTAGCCACAACAAGATTATAAGAAATGGGGACAGAATTAAATACCAAGATTCTGAAATCTATAACTCAATCCATTAACTTAATCCTACTCTTTAAACGGAAGCACTGTACTAGCCATTAAGACGACCAGGGTCAGTGATGCTTATCACGGTAAGACAAAAAAAAGATTTTATATTAACAGGCTACTCAATAGGGCAGTGATGACGAACCTTAATTGTGGTTTGTTTAAGGAAGTAATATTTTAGTTGCGTGCCGGCTGATGAGGCTCTGCGTGCCGTCTTTGGCACACGTGGAATAGGTTTGCCATCACTGGAATAGGGTAATTGGGGAGCCTGAAAAATACGAAACGAAAAAGGGACGATTCGACAGAAAGCTTTCCTGGGTTAAAAAAATATTTAAAAATGCGAAGATAAAGGAAAACGCATTTTCATTATTTAGCTCCAAAAAGTCATCAAACGTAATGTACCCAATACTTTGACACGTACACTGGCACCACAAGGCGTCGCTAGGAATTTTTCGAGTGCGGTGGCAAAAATCAACAATTTTTTTGTTATAACTGACATTGCCATACAGATTCAATTTTCAATTAAATTCAAGTGAAGTATAACGTACAGGCCGAGGACACTAAGACTTACAAATTAGCGCTGTAATAGCTAAAAAAAATTATAAAAAATAATTTTAAAAATTAAAAAAAAAACATATATTAATGCATTTAATAAATTCAAAACTTAAATTAATTCTCACGAGAAAAATAAATTTTTGCTGTGAAATAATATACGTGTAGAAACTGCAGGATTACCAAAGATGGCTATCAGAATTTTTTACAGTCTCAAAAAACAACAACAAACAAACAAACACAAAAACAAAAAACAAAAACAACAAAAACCCCACTAAAAGTAGAGCTCTCGTGCGATTCCGAAATGCCGCGTTATAAGATTTTGTGACGTCTCCAGCATCTGACTTATCATTAACATAGAGGACAGCAGTACGACAGCCAGACACAACTGAAGCAACTTTTCTAATTTGATTGTCGCTGACACTTATTCATTTCCTAAATTGGATATTGGAAGGTATGTCTGGACACAAGACATTTCAATTGAGTTGAAATTGCAGCTGATTTGTGTTTGTTGGACCCCTGATAAAAGTATGATTATAGAGCTGACAGTGATGGAGACAGAGTTTTCAGATATGCATGGTTATCAGACTTTTCACCGTGGCCTGTATACTCGCAAATGTTAAAATGCGCCTTTTGGAAATATTGAGTGTTGTTTCCGCAAAAAATACTTCCAGGAGTTCAGTTGGCATTTGTCATCTAACCAGACACAAAATATACAGACTTCAATGGAGATGCACGTAGCCACATGTAAAGCCCATGACACAAGTGCTTTCATAAAGATCCAAAAAAATAGTAACAAACTGGATCCCATCATTTCTACAATCCTATTATGCGGCATGTATGATTTAGCACTTCTTTGAAGACAAAAAAACTCTGATAATTTATATGACCAGTTAGAGTTTTGTGTTGAATCTGGAGATGAAATACTTGGTTATCATTTTTCAATTGGTTCTTATAGTGCTAAGTATATTTCGGCAACTACACAAAACACTATAGTTGAAATGTGTGGGTCTCTTTTGATTGAAGGAATTGTTCCGGAAACAAATAATTCAGTGGCTTGTTCTATTTTCTATATTTGCCGACGAGACAAATGATATTTCAGGCATCGAGCAGATGTCACGTGGTGTTAGATTTGTCAAAGAACAAAATTGGAAAATGATGGTCACAGTAGAATTCCTGCGACATATTCCTATTGTTGATCAAAGAGCTGAAGGTTTAGCGAACACGACCTTTACAGTTTCATTAGAAATTAGATGAGATATGAGAAAGCTTGTTGTTCAAGGATACGGTGGGTGTTTTACAACGGCAGGTAAAAAAAGAGGAGTCCAAGCAATAATTTGAAAATATTACCCAAAAAACCAGCCTTTTTACATTGCATTTCACATAAACTGAATCTTGTCATGAACGATTTTTTAAATTAATTAACAATAACAAAGTTTAAATTCATTGACATTATATTGAACTACTTATATTTGAATTAAAAAATGTAAATTGCCTGTTTTTGTTGCTTCACTTGAAATTTTCAGTTTAATGACGTCATACATTTTATTTTTAGCTTTAATCAAATTTATCGATTAATTATTCGGTAATTTTTTCAAAAGTAAAAGTTTAAATTTAAATTAATCGATAACAGCCCAAATTTTCATTCATTAAATCCTTTTCGTTTTGAAAAAAAATTATATTTGAATTCTTTTATTCTAAAAAAAGTATGTTAGGATTACTTAAGTTCTAAATATTTGTCAAACTTTCATGCTCTTAGTGAAATAAGAAAGTATTTCGACTAAGCTGTCATGTGTTAACCATGAAATTTGAAATGAATCTTCATGAAAAACAATTAATACTGCAACTTTAAATTGTTTAAGAGAAGAAACTTGTAGATCTTTTTCTTGCTGTTCTTAATTCAATGCGTAACTGATTTTAGTTGAAGTGATGTGATCATTGCCTTCTTCAATCCCACGTCAGCTATTCAGTAAGCTGTCTTTCAGCATGTAATTACGTGTGTCTTGAATATATCATTGCGGTTAAAATTTGCCTATTCATTCATACTTTATATATATATATATA
>MUZC01000905.1:475171-487475 GCA_002072015.1 Radix auricularia
AAAAAAAAAAAAAAAAAAAAAAAAAAAAAAATTATAATTAAAAAAACAACAAAAAAAAAAACAAAGCCTTGAAAATATTACTGCACCAAATATAACTCATAAAATTGTTGTATATGGAGATGAGATTTCATTTGTCTCCCTTTGTCTCTACATTTTTTTTATTACCCGGTAGATCTATTTAATTATTAAACTGACTTATTTCAGCTGATACATATTTATTTTGAAAACTTCCGTCACAAAAAAAAAAAACACATTAAGGAAGACTTTCGAGGTTTCATTTACTATTGAAATAATTTTACGTTTTAAAAAATATAGTTTTAAGGTGTATTAATTTAACAATTATTGGACATGTGTATTTTTAACGGTACTAACCAAATTTAATAAAGTAATAATATTTATAAATTCGTGAGTCTGTTTTTTAAATTTTTAAATGTATTTTTAATTTTTTTTTTCTTTTTTGTTCATTTATGAATTACATTTTTTTTTTATCCCTTGCCAATTTGAAATTGGACCTAAACAAATTTTGTTGTTAATGTTGGTAATATAACCAACAAGCTTCTATCTTCTAAGGTGGTTAATTGAATTATTTAATCAACATTGATGTATGAGCCCTAGAGCATTTTTCTACATTATTATTCTACCTCTTGTAATTGCAGCAATAATAAGTTTTTATCCACGTTTCCCTCTTTTAAAAACAACAAAAGTATGTTCCAAAAACATGAGGCGGTTTTGAAGTTTCTTCAATAAGACGAGAGCTGGCGCCCTGTGGTGCGGGATGTAGTGGCACCCCGGCCCGCGCACGTGCAGCACTAAGTCGGCTGACAACAAGCGGGTTGTCATTGGAACGCGCTGCCACCACGAGACTAAAAGTTGGTCGGGGGCGAAGTCGTGGCAAGCGCGCGCTGTCCGCGCGGTGAATGGCGGGCGCGACGCAAGTTGACAGTGACGTCATCCGGCGTCAGAAAGTAAAGGAAAATTTATTTAACTTTACAAGGCTTTACCCAGACATGAATGACCAGTGTTTATAGGTTTTGACACAACTCCTTTATTAAAATAATAATAATAAATTCAACTTGTCCATAATTAATTTTGTTGTCCATTAATTGAAATCAGGGTAGCTTGCTGAACTAGTTTTTCTGTTGACATTTTAAACCAGTTACAATTTTTTACATTTAAATATGATTATAAGAAAACTCCAATTTGAACTATTGAAGAAAAAAAAATGTTTAGTTTTAATTTTGTTTTTCATTTTTACTTTCGGTGAAGATTGCCGATAAATGTGTTCACCTCACTGGCAAACGATAAATTAATTGTCAGAAAACATCGGTTCATAGATTTCCGACCCTATTATTCTTCGGGTGAATCTCGATTCCTAAAATTGTATTACTATATCACATACTAAAAGAATGTGTGTCAGATATAGATCAAATTCCAACAAAAGTACTATTATTCAGTTGTTTCTAATGAGTAGACCTTGTAGCAGTTATGGCGAACTTATTGCATGCGTGCCACCGTCGGCACGCAGAGCCTCATCAGCGGAATGGGATTAAACTATGACTTCTTTCATCAAACCAACTAAGTCAAACCCCCATTTCCGGTGTTCATTAAAGTTTTGGCTCCTCAGCTATATATAAATAAGTGAGTTTTTGGTTCAAGTTTTGACACACGGCCCCAAAAAGCTTCGCCACCACTGCCCTATGGGCAATTATGAATGTTTAAGATATCTTTGATGTGTTTGTGCTTTAGATACGTTTAATATCTTTGTGAGAAGCTGCTAATATGTTAATGACAAAGGTAAGCACAAATTTTTTGTCATTAGTAGAAGGTATAAATGGATGACAAAGTTAAAGATGTAACAGATATACCTTGTCTTAAGAATTATTGACAGGAGATCATTGTGTCACGTGTGATAAATTTAAGTCTAATATGTGTTTTTTAATTCTGATGTATATGTGTAGCAAATATAGTTATAATACGTGTGTGATTATCATCAATAATTCATAAAACATAGATAGATATGTTTTCTAATATCTTGAAGATGATGATATCTCTAATATGTGGATGATGAAAGCAAGTCAAATATCTTATCTTATCTGTTACAGACGCTCCTTCTATACAGAAGATTATTGCGTAATACGTTTATCTATGTTTTGTGTCTAGTCCTGTACTCTTATTAGAGTTTTAAAAGATGATAAAGTGTTGGCTTTCCTGGTTTCCTCGGGCAACCCATTCTAAGCCCGAATTCCGGATGGGAAGAATACTTGAATGATAAAGGTGAGTCTAATATCTGATTGCTAAACATAAGTCTAATACACGGTTTTATTTCACAAAAGAATCAACAATTAAAGCATTAGCAATCTGTAAGACGTTAAATATCAAAATACACAATAAACAAAATAGACAACCTATAACAGCTGAAATATTATAGATATTAGAACACGCTAAAAACAAGTTGATAAAGTTAAACTTTATAGGGTATAGAAGGTGATCCGCATGAAAATTTATATGCGCAGACGAGAAGTTCTAAAAAGTGTTGTTACTCTAGTACTTATATTATAAACCTCGAAAGAAAGTTAAAATATTTCAATCTTCCAAGAACGTCTTATTTTTTTCAATTTTTATGATTTTTAAATTTATTTTTTGCTGGGGAATTTTTCACTAATAATTTATGCCAGTGCGGGCTTTTTTTGGAAGCGGTGGCTTTTCCTGGATAGGCCTGTCGTTGTACAAAATAATCAGTAATTATTTAAATTTTAAATTCAATTATAAATATATTCTTTCAAAAATAAATATAGCTATAATGTCTATTTGTTAAAAGTTGAAAATATCCTGGCCCCTCTCACAATCCCATGAATATTCAATTGTGTAAGAGCATCAGTGAGAGATCGCTCGTGCATTTTTCTATTTTAACATAGATATTTGCTTTGATCGCACCGCAAATAAATAAATAATAACTCCTGATTATTTAGCTTCCATTCTTTTAAAAAATAATTCCAAGCTTCAGTTCTACGTTTCTAGGCTGAACATTATTATTCTCAGAATGTATACTGCTACCGACAGTTGACATTTCGATAGAAACGAATAGCAACGTCTAGCAAATTAATGGGAATAACATAGATATCTAGAAAACCACTAAGCGATAAACTCATACAGGAACCTATTGCACTAACAAACTGAATGTAGAAGCCTCCCCTGAAACTAACGAAATAGAAAAAAAAACAGCAATCAATGGCTAATAAATCTACTGCATTTTGGGAATTTTATACATTAATAACATCAAGTATAAAAATTTTGACTGCTGAAAGCATTCGTGTTATGTAGAAACTAAGCGATCAATTGTATACCCGCTTGGCGTATATTGAAAGTACTGCTCTCGGATCGTGTATAATAAAATCCTAGCGACCATTGTTATCACTTAAAGGCCAGTGAAACTATACGGAGGGGACATCAAGCATGCAAGAAAGCGACATTTTATCTCCGTCATATTAGAGTCCCTAATTGAGGCAATAAAAGTCTAGTCCCTGTGAGTCCATGAAGGGAGGCTGAGTAAACACGTGTCATGTCAACGGTAGGTCCCCAGGTTTGGTTTATTGCTGTAAAACATCTCCCATCACGGTTTAACTAAAATACATGTCTTCCCATCGCCTAATCTCTTCCATTGTACACAAGTCCGGGCGTTGGAGCAGACAGCCTGCGCCCCCCTAAGATTGCAGGGTGCGCCACCAGCCAGCGGCGAGTGATGATAGCCGGCCACGAGAAGGTTGTCCTCGTGGAGAGATCTGGGGGATGAGCTATAATCAGGTCGATGTGAGGGCTTTTAACATAATGTCGTCAACACAGCTCATTAAAAACAATGTAGCAACGTTATGGGGGCGGTCATTGGTGGCGGGGGTGTAGGGGGTGGTGGAGAAGATGGTGGAGGAGATGGTAGAGAAGATGGTTGTATTTAGTAAACAAGAGAGGAAGTGAGTCTGATCGGAAGGAAAGATCAGATAGAGGGAAAAAAACTGTTTCTGAGGGTGGCTGGGAAAGGATGGAATCTGTGGGCGTTTTCAGTAAACCTGTTAATAAAATTTTTGTTTGGACACGTCATTGTTTATCATATGATAATAATAGATAAAGATGAAACCTGAGAGATCGATAGAGGCACTTCTTTTATGCGCATGAGTGTGATATATGGATGTACATGGATGTATGTGGATGTATGGACCATCTGAATCCGCAGCCAGTAAAGCTTTTTATTTATTTATTTATTTTATTACTACTTTTTTATTTTTGTGTGTGTGGTGATATTGGCATATAAATCTACATCACACACTTGTAGTTTAAGTGATCATAAAATTGGTGATATTCTAAAACTAGGATTCAAATCAGAGCGTTAAACTGTGGTCCACGGGACACATTGCCCCCCCCCCCCCCCAATCCCACGAACTTCAAGGGACTGAAGAATATGTTATTTAAACATACTCCCTGTAAAGTTTTTAAATTATTTCTAAAATGTTTTCAATGGTATTTATCAAAACATGTAATTAGCGTTCAGTAAATTTAATGCAAAATATAGACAAGCCCCACTAAAGAAAGTTAGTATCAATTTAAATTGCCTCTAACGCGATCCTTGTCTTCAAATGGATTGTCTACCATTCTCTAGTGAAACTCTAGTAATTACAACAACACAATCGCAACAAAACTGTCGTTGTTTGTTTTTTATTGTTATATCTAAATTATTCTGATTATTTTGCTATTAGCCTGAAAAATCAAAATGCTACTAGATCTATATATTAAACAAGAAATTAAAGCTCTTCTATTTATTTCTAACATTAAAAAGGTATACTTTACTTATTATTACTTTAAATAAAAAAGGTGTTTTTTTCTATATAGCATTAACACATTTTTTCAAGAGGTGGGGGTGCGGGGCGGAAAACCTGTGTTCTGCCCAAAGTGGCACATACCACCGCTTCGCCGCTGGGTCAACGGGGTTGATTTAACTTTTAAAAACATTTTTTTGTTGTTGTTGGTGGGTGGGGGCTGAGATTTTAGGGGTGGGGGTTTTCAAATTAATTAGAGGACATGACAAACTTTGTAAGTGATTGACCTCAACCAAAATAACATTAGTAAACGCCACGGTGATTGGTCAGAAGGGCATGAGCTTGATGCTTGGTATGACCTGGCATGTTAGTGAGGCCGACCAGTCATTAGGGCCCTCCATGTCAGGGGCCATTCAACTCATGTTGACCTAATTAGACGTGTGTGTGTATGAGGGTCTTGGCAGACAGCATGTCATTACTTCATAACCAAGATGTAGCATAAGCGGGATCGTCTAAAAGGATTAAAGTAAAAGTTCTTCGTTCTATTTAGAACTTTAATCACACTTAAACTGAGAAAATATCCGTGACTGAAATGAAACTCAGCTTAATTTAAATAATAATCACACAAGAATGTTGCGATAACCATTTTTAAGATGTTGTCATGGATACGGTAAGCACATGCCATAGTCGGTGACTTGGTTTTTCATTTCTTTTTTTAAAATTTGATTTCAAAGAATAAAATTATTTATTTATTTGTATTGAATTAAATGGCAGCCCATTTCCAATCACCCTCTTAGAGGCATGGACAATTATTAGGCTATGCGATTACGGTTAAGGTTAGATTTATTGCTATAATGGTCAGGGTTAAACGGTAAAACTATACAGTTCATCAAAATAATCAGGTCATGGAACTATTGGACAATCTTTACTGTACATATAACATGAACGAATCTTGAAGCCGGACGACTCAGTGATACTAAACGACGCGCTTGGCTACTTCTGCTTGGATTTAGTAAACGATATATTTAGCCAATATATGATTGAAGCGACGCAACCCCAGAGCCACATCCCACACTGGGACCCAAGTCCACCTCTAAAAACAGAGAAAATATAAGCAACATAGGAATAAAATCTGAATACACAACAAAATACTGAAAGAAACGGGGGAAAAAAAAAGAAGAAAAAAACAAACTTCATCAGAGATCAATACACTGAAAATTCCTAGATAAGGAAAAAACACAACAAAATGAAAAAACCGGTATTCTTATAAAATGGCCTAATTGAAAACAAGGTGTTTCTCAAAAGCAGTGAAGAAGAAAGATTGTCCGAGCCCAAAATAAACCACCCAAAAATTGATGAATTCTTTAAACTCCCCCGCAAATCTCAAAACATCATTTTCAGGCTAAGGATGGGCCACAACAAACTTAGGCAGCACATGTTCCGTAAACTTCGAATTGATGAAAGCGAAATGTGTCCCTGTGGGACAGCAGCAGAAAATGTGGAACATGTGCTGCAAAACTGCCCTCTGTACCACAACTACACCCGAACAGCCATTTGGCCCCAGGAAGCTACCCTCGACGATATACTATATGGGGGACTTAACAAATGGGCATCCCAGTTCATCACAGATTTAGTGCTTTTTTACATTAAATATAACTCTATCGTCATGTATGTGGGGCCCCCCAAAGAGGGCAAGCCCAGGGCCCAAAAACCCCTAAAAATTCCTAACTTCACCACTGAATCCGCCAATCGGGGCATTTAATGCCCTTGGCCACATTAGCTATAACCTATCTTTTCCTACTCAATAATTGAATGTAATGCACTTGGCTCAGATTGATTTGATAAATTATTAGTACCGATTCATTGTGACATATTAACAGTGGCGGATTTAGCTTTGTCTGCGTGGGGGGGCCAGGAGAATTTTAGGGGGCGCCACAAAATTTTACTAATATCAGAGCATTGGGTAAATACTAGGGCTGTTAACGATTAATTTAAATTTAATTGTTAAATTTTGAAATATAAACGATTAATTAATCGTTAATTTCGAATAAAGCCAAAAATTTTAATTTATTATGTCATAAGTAACACTCATTTCACGTTCTTGTTGAAAATCTAAATAACACTGGCAAGACTCCTTTATATGTCTACTTTTCACCAACTACGCAAAAAGACAAGTGTGTTGACATTAATTGGTACAAGTGATGAGCGGATCTAATTGACAATATAACCAGCCGAGCTGAATAATCATTCACATGGAACTGAGAAAACTTAAACTGGTATGCTCAAAACGGTCTTGGCAAGGAATGACCTTATCGGATATCGGTGTTCATTAATTTTCCACCATTGCACAGGATTAATGGATTCAAGAACTTCCATCTCCATTTTGTAACGCAGTAATTCATCAGAAGAGCTGTCGTCATTTCTGTTTCAGAGTCAAACTCCATTACTGCCATTACCAAAATGATCGTGTAATCTTCAGGATATTATTTATCAGCCGCATTTTTTTTTTGTAATTATTTTTTTTTTTACTTTTTGACTTCAAATTATTTTTAAGTGATGGGTCGATTAATGGTTAAAATAATTTAATCCTTAACATTTTTAAGGATTAGTCGAGAAATTAATCGTTAATATCCGCAGCCGTTTTCAATACTAATTATTAGCCTACTAATTTAATAAAATTTCCAAATTAAAAAACAAGTCACACAGAAGAAACAATATAAACAGATATGTTTTCAAAATAGTAACGTATATTTATTTCAATAGTATATTTATTGATCTAAGAAAGAGACTTAGTTTATGCGAATTTATACAGAGCCCTGAGCCATAGTTAAATTCCTTTCTACGTGGAGCGAAACGATTTATCGTTGATTCAAAGTCAACGTTGTCACCTAGATCACGTTCATTTGAAATTAATGCCAATCCAGACAGATGTTCGTTTGTCATTGTTGAGCGCAAATAATTTTTGATGATTTTCAATCATTGATAACAGGAAGATTCAAGTAAATGTTTATAGAATATTGACAAACAAGAGAGACCTGATGCCGTTTATTTTTCAATCAAGAATGGTAGAAACTCTTTAAGTTGTAGCTCACTAGATAGTGATGGACGTTGTGATGCATGCAAATTTTTAAAAATATAATATTCAAGAATGCTTCTTCTAGGTTAATGTGTTTGTAAATTTTGCATAAACTTCGAAGAGGATCTGTATTTTCTTCCAACATTTGTGATGGATCAATACAATATACATAAATATCTGTGCCCCTAAAGTCATTAAATCGATCATCTTTTTATTTTAGAAGTGTATCCAAGAGAGTGAAGTACGTTTAAGATTTAAAACCATCAGTTAAATCATCAGCCCTTTCATCTCTACTAAGTTCACCTGCCTTACTTTTATTTTCTGCAATTCGCGTTTCTTTAACTTTTGTTTTTAACATCTAGTTTGGAACAATTTTCGTTAATAGATGGTTAGACATCTACTTTCAGAATTTTAAAAAGCTTGATCGCTTCTCATTTCAACAAACTTATTTCTTCCAACATCGATCAATCGTTTTGCAATTGCAATGTCAATACTCTTGAGCTGCAAGTGGTTTGATAACATGAAAATATCAACCAACTTTTGTACAAATAGCAATTATAGCATCAGAAAAAAGAAAAGAATAGTTTGTTATTAAAGCAGATAGTCCCATTGCTTCTGCTCTGACACTTCCTTTATTTTATGTCGATGGCCTTGAAATTATATCTTCTAGAGTGGCTAGAATAGCAGAGAATGATCCAATAACTGCATCAACTGCATGCTTACGGCCTACGGCTTGCCCATTTGTATCAAAAAGTCATTTCAGAGTATTTACTGTTGATTCATATTGAGATTTTCGATTTTTTAAAAGAGTATGTAGACGTTGTAAACTAGACATAAAGAATACGTTTCAGCTGTGCCAAAAACAACTGTATACATCACTGTTTACAGACATTGCTTTGATAGTGACCAAATTCAAAACATGAGTACATCAATGAATATAGATGGCATTGTATGAAGGTTTGAAGGCCACTCTTAGTTCAAGACATCACAGATGAGCCAACATATGCCTTTCCTCCTCAGATTGTGATATAAATGTCTCGCTTTTGTAATATGTAGTTCCACAACATGTCCTGATTTTGAAACTGAACATAAAATGACATCTTATCAATTTCAAATATATCAATTGTCCGTCTAATCGATAATTACAAAAATACATGTTCATTATCAATTAATGCCGATAATTCAGATGCAAATGATTGAATTAAATCAATCTGCACATCATGAATTAAATACATTTCATTTTTCTTTTAAACTCTAGATGACTGTCTAAAGTGGAATCGTAGTTGGCTAATAAACTTGTGATTTAACAAATATTTCAAGTATTTCTACAACAAACATCACTAAAGTCTAAAGCAAGAATTTTCTCTGTGTACTCCGAATGGCAAACCTTGTTTTGCTAAAAATCAAGAAAAACATCACGTTTATCATTCGTTTCAATATTTCTCTACTTTTTTCCACTTAGCGACGCTCCTGACTGACCAAACCAAATATTACAGTTTTGAAATACGATATTTAGCAAGCCAATATTGTCGTATTGCAGTTTAGTGTTGATTAAATTTTTCGTGTTTAGCATTCTTTTTTTTTTTTCTCTCTGGTTACACTTTTTTAGTGTTCATGAGAGCGTCTCAGGGGGGCGCCATTTTAGACCCCACTGGAGATTTCAATGCTAGAGTGGGGAGCGACCACGAAGCCTGGCCCACCTGCCTTGGACTATTTGGAAGAGGAAAGTTAAATGAAAATGGACAAAGGCTTCTGGAATTGTGCTGCTCACGAGGCTTGTGTGTGACCAACACTTTCTTCAAGTGCAAGGATATACATCAAGTATCTTGGAGACACCCTCGATCCCACCAATGGCACCAGCTGGACCTCATTATCACCAGGCGTGCACAACTAGCTAGCGTCCTACTCACTCGCAGCTATCACAGTGCCGACTGTGACACGGATCATTCCCTTGTCGCCAGCAAAGTACGAATAATGAGGAAAAACTCGTACCACACAATGAAAAAGGGAAGTCCACGCATCAATACCTCCTGCATGAAAGACCCTGAGATAGCGCAGCTGTTCAAAGACAAGGTGAAGGAAAGTCTCTCAAAGATGTCCCCATGCGTCACCATTAACTCCAAATGGACGCAACTGAGAGACACAATCTATACATCCGCAATACAAGCCTTTGGCAAACAATCTCACAAAAACACGGACTGGTTTGATGAACATTGTGACGAGATGAAACCCGTCACTGAAGCAAAAAGGAAAGCTCTTATGGCTTACAAGGAAAAGCCTACACCTGACAATTTGCATGCTTTAAAAACAGCTAAGTCTCTTGCCCAAAAGGTTGCACGTAAATGTGTCAATACCTACTGGCTTAAGCTCTGTTCCAGTATACAATCAGCTGCAGACATGGGCAATGCAAAAGTCATGTACGAAAACATCAAAAAGGCAACGGGCCCCTTGACGTCAAAAGCTGCTCCCCTAAAGTCCAAAAATGGAGAAATTATTCAAGACCAGGCAGCACAGCTAAAACGGTGGGTTGAGCATTATCTGGAATTGTATTCAACAGTTACCACAGTCTCCAGCACCGCTCTAGATGACATCCCAGATATGCGACTCATGGAAGAACTTGATGTCGTGCCCACACAGGAAGAGCTGAGCAAAGCAATTGACAGTCTAGCTTGTGGAAAAGCGCCTGGGAATGATGGAATACCACCAGAGGTTCTAAAGAGTGGCAAGACAGCTTTACTCCAACCATTGCACGAGATTCTGTCCCTCTGCTGGGAACTGGGCTACATCCCCCAAGACCTAAAGGATGCAAATATAGTGACACTATATAAAAACAAAGGTGATAGGAGTGATTGCAATAATTATCGCGGCATTTCACTCCTTAGTATTGTAGGAAAGACCTTTGCCCGCGTTATACTAAAACGTTTACAAAGCCTAGCATCCCGCGTCTATCCAGAATCTCAGTGTGGTTTCCGGTCCGGTCGGTCTACCATAGACATGGTGTTCTCCATACGACAGCTCCAGGAAAAATGCAGAGAGCAGCAGATGCCACTATACATTGCATTTGTGGACCTTACAAAAGCCTTCGACTTAGTCAGTCGCAACGGGCTATTCCAAATACTGGCAAAAATTGGATGTCCCCCTCACCTACTTGCCATCATCAGACAGTTCCATGAAAATATGCTTGGCACAGTACAGTTCGATGGAGCTAAGTCAGAGGCCTTCCCTGTCAGCAGCGGAGTTAAACAAGGTTGTGTACTCGCACCAACACTCTTCGCAATATTCTTCTCTGTACTTCTTCGATACGCATTCAAGGATAGCAGTGAGGGAATCTGGTTACATACCAGAGCTGATGGAGGACTTTTCAACACTGCCCGCCTCCGAGCCAAGACCAAAACGACGGATGTCCTAATTCGAGAGCTACTATTTGCGGATGATGCGGCACTAACAGCACATACAGAATCTGGTTTGCAACAACTCGTGTCAAGCTTCTCCAATGCCTGCAAAGAATTTGGTCTGCAAATCAGCTTGAAAAAGACAAACATCATGGCCCAAGACACTCGACCTCCTCCTACCATAAATATCGATAATGAAAACTTGGAGGTTGTGGACAGCTTCACCTACTTGGGATCCAAGGTCTCCAATACACTGTCCATTGAAGAAGAAATAAACAGCAGAATTGGCAAGGCAGCCGCAACAATGGCTAAACTAAATAAGCGGGTCTGGCAAAACACCAAGCTAACGGAGAAAACCAAACTGTGCGTCTATCGAGCCTGTGTCATCAGTACACTACTATATGGGAGCGAGACATGGACCACTTATACATCACAAGAGCGTAAGCTTAACAGCTTCCATTTGAGATGCTTGCGCCGCATCCTTGGTATTAAATGGCAAGAAAAAGTACCTAATAGTGAGGTACTAACGCGTGCCAATACCCAAAGCATGTTCTCAATTCTTAGTGAAAGACGCCTGAGGTGGCTAGGACATGTCAAAAGAATGAGCCCCGGCCGCATCCCGAAGGACCTCCTATATGGTGAACTTGCTTCAGGAAAGAGGAAAACAGGTCGCCCACGCTTGCGATTTAAAGATGTCTGTCAAAGGGACATGAAAGCAGCCAAAATACATACAAGTGACTGGGAGTGTAAGGCAGAAGACCGATCTACGTGGCGCACAGTTGTCAAAGAGGGCGTGATAGTAGCCGAGGAGCGAAGAATGGAGGAGGCTGCAGACAGAAGAGCTAGGAGAAAGGCCAAAACATTTGGAAGCACAGAACTCGTGTGTAAAAACTGTGGCAAAGACTGTCACTCAAGGATAGGACTGCACAGTCACTCGAGGAAATGCAACCCAACCCAACGGTGATGCACCATCGTCTCGCGAGACGGAAGGATGCCGGATATGCCGGAGCGCGGGGGGGGGGGGGCGACCC
>MUZC01000905.1:498515-511755 GCA_002072015.1 Radix auricularia
CCCATCAGGACTTACCCCATAGAGTTATAACTCATGGAGTCACCCTTTCAGGACTTACCCCATAGAGTTATAACTCATGGAGTCACCCCCTCAGGACTTACCCCACAGAGTTATAACTCATGGAGTCACCCTTTCAGGACTTACCCCATAGAGTTATAACTCATGGAGTCACCCCATCAGGACTTACCCCACAGAGTTATAACTCACGGAGTCACCCCATCAGGACTTACCCCATAGAATTATAGCTCATGGAGTTATCCCATCAGGACTTACCTCATAGAGTTATAACTCATGGAGTCACCCCCTCAGGACTTACCTCACAGAGTTATAGCTCATTGAGTTATCCCATCAGGACTTACCCCATAAAATCATAGCTCATGGAGTTATCCCATCAGGACTTACCTCATAGAGTTATAACTCATGGAGTCACCCTTTCAGGACTTACCCCATAGAGTTATAACTCATGGAGTCACCCCCTCAGGACTTACCCCATAGATCTCCTAGTCTTCCTGTGCCTAATAACGGGATAAACCTTATTGTTTTAATGTTAATTTTTCAAGATTGGCGTTACCTCTCGTGATGATGTCATCCGGTGCGGTCAGCAACCTCCACAGCCTCATAGTTACGCCTCTGCTTTTGGCTATTTTAAACCAGTGGCCGTTCTCTGACAGTATAGCCAAAGTGGTCAAGTTGAAAACTGTGGATTAAGTACTGATTATACTTACCAAATGGACCTGGTCAAAGGAGAGAATTCAGAGAATGGACAGTTTAAAAACTAACATTACAAAGGTGTTATTATTTTTAAATTGACATTGCGATATTGGTAATTATAAGAGTGTAGACCTACAATAAAAGACGATATTATACAATTGAGTAGCTAAAAAAGGGAACAATCTCAAAGCGGGCCTTTAAAAGGTCCATATTTTCATAGAGTTGTGTAGAAGGGGAAAATCTAAAAGTGTACATTGTTTTTGTGGACATCCTAAAATAAAGTGGAAATTTTAGTAGCGAACATTGTAAAAAATTTATATATATANAATTTCTCGATTAATCGGTAGTTTTTTATCGATTAAAATTATTTTAATCGATAAAACATTAATTAAAATTAAAGAACTGTTTATTTTTAAAATGTTTCAATTTACTAATAAATAATTATTAATTAATAACAGTTTGTTTCTTTTAACCCAAAAACTACTCCATTTAGTAAACTGACCCTTAAGGTATAAACTTTGAAATAACCTGTTTTATAAGGACAGTGATTTAAAAAAACATTGTTTTTATCAATTAACAATAACACAAGTTAAATTCATTAACATTATTTTGAACTTCTTATATTTAAATATACCCGTAACAATATTACATTTTTTAAATAAATTAAATTACATACATAAGTTATGGGCCTTTTTAAAAATGCCTTAATAGGGCATAAAATTTAAAGGAAAATATGATAGGGAAAAAAAGTGATTATGAGGTCTTAAAGGGAAAAAAAAGTAACTTTTAAACCACTTGGGATAAAAAAGATGTTTTTGTTAATCATTAAGCATTTTCTATACAGCTGTATTACCTTTATATTTAAAAATAAATTTGAAATTTTCTTCCAAGTGCCTAAACTTTAATGCGTTATTTTACTAATTTTGGGGGCCGCGGTGGTCGAGTGGCAAGCACGATCGACTGACGTTCCGATAGTCACGAATTCGAATCCATCGGACATAAAATACAGCAGGGTGAAGTCGGAGACCACGGGCCAATTGGCGCAAAACTCGTGGCACGCAAAACTCAATATTCAATATTGAGAACGAAGAAGAAGAAGCACTTATTTTTATTGCTAACGATGTTTGAAAAATAACTCAATAGAAAAAATTCAATTGCCAATTTTTATTACATTAATTGAAATTTTCAGGTCTATGACGTCATACATCTTTATTTTTAGCTGTAACAAAATTATCGATTAATTAATCGGTAATTTTTCAAAAGTTAACGATTAAATTTAATTTAATCGATAACACCCCTAATATATATATATATATAATATTGAACATTCTCATTAAACATGAATAATCAGTTATCACTTGTGAATCTGTATTAAACCAAAGCTTATATGATTACCCGTAATCTTTCAACTGAAAATAGCAATATAGTTGGGAACATTTCATACATCACTGTGACATCTGTCAATCCTCAGTTTGACAGCCTTCAATCATAAATTTGAAAGTCTTCCATTCACACTTTGACAGCTATGTGAATGATCTGATTACCGTAGACAACCATTGAGATTTTGTTTTCCGTTTCCTTTGCATTTAGCTCCCCTTTGTCCCATCGTTTGTTTCGTAAAAATCTTCCTTGGCCTCAAAAATATCAACACTTATCACTTGTCATCGCTTGCTGTCCCTTGCCCCAATCACACTGTCCAAAGCCAATGAGATAGAGCTCTCGTTTTTTCAGCATTGATCTTTTGACTTCTGAAAGCAGGGGTTGGGAAGGATGCTGGACTGGCAGCTCGCCGCTAGAGAAACCGCTATTTCCGGTTTTCAGGGGACCGCATTTTCGGATGAATTCTGAACATTATTTTTTTCACAGAAATGGGGGCTGGAGGGGTTGTTAATAGTGTCTCCCGTAGTAACACTAGTCCTGTGGTGACATCACTGCCTCTCGGACTCCTGTCGTCTGAAGCCAAAGGTTTTATGTAGCCAAGCCCAACGCTTTAAATGGGTGACGTCATGCGTTCTGCACTGTATGATCCCAGGTTGTATGTAAGGCTGAACATAAAATAGGAACATATGGTATGGGAAAAAATCGCTAAAATCTATTTTTTTTTTAATTTTAAAAAAGTCATGTTAAATATAAAAAACTTGAAGCAATGCCATTAGGCCTGTCGTCAGCGAATGAAATCCAATCTGCACCATCTGCTAGTAGCGGTCGCAACAACGGTGCAACAAATTAGCATCCAAATCAAACATTAAAGAAAAAAAATAGCTTTTTTTTAGAAAGAAAAAGACAAAAAATGCATCTCTTATATAAAAAGAAACAAAGACACAATGGGCTTATAATAACCTCAAAATCAAACCTCTACTTCCGCCTCCCTGCACCAGCCCCCCCCCCCACCCCTCACTAGACCCACCAAACGCAGCTTTACTACTATCTAAATTCAAATTACAATTTCTTTTCTCTCTTACAGTTCCATATCGTCATCCTCGGCCGATGGCTGCGCGCCAAAAAACTGCTGCAGGCCGTCCCATTAGTGGCGACAGCCACCTCCTCCACCTCCGTCCCTGTTTCATCTTTGCTCCTGCTGTGCCGCGGGGCCGCAGTTAATCACCCATAGACAGAGACTTTGATTACTCGCCACACCGCTGCTAAGTACACAATATGTCAGTAGTTGTGGCCACAATTATTGTCGGAACAGAATGTATTTCATTTGACGGTCGAAACGGGTAATAACGTGTATAATAATATGTCTGCTGACACAGCTTACATTTCCTGAGGTGTGCGTGTGTGTTGGGGAATGTGCTGGGATGCGTACCAAACAACTCACTTTCCCGCTAAGCAGCTAACAAACAAGCTCAGGTGACCGCTCGGCTGTCTGCTCTTGCCTACACGGAATACATAATCAAAGTCGCTGGCCTTGGCTTCATTGAGTCAACATCAACTATTTGCACTGCTCTTCAATCCTGTTTTTTTCCCCTCCGATCCGTCCATGCTAACAGATGTCGTAATCAACCAGAGACAGACCAACACTGATGCCTATTTTAGTGCCAATCGAAACACACACTACACGATAATTGATCTCATTTTTTGTCTTAAATATTATTTCCTTACAATGGCCTAAACACGAGAGAGCGCTGGGCCCTTCATACAAATTTTGCACCCGACGCTGCGATGAAAAAAGGAGATATGCTTCAATGAAACACTAGATTTTGAATTGTATCGTAGAAATAAAATTAAATTAAACCAAAAAAAAAAAAATCTTAGAAAATTTTTTAAAAATTAAAAAATGAAGCTAGCGTCTGCCCCCCTCCCCCAATCATTGCATTCTCTCCCCCCACACTCCTCAACCCCTACCCCGGAAAAAAGCGACAATGTTTGTTTTCTGTGAAGTAACGGATGTTATGTAATCGGCTCTCTGTCCTCGCTGATAGTCCCCCCCCCCTTGTCCGGGTAAGGAGACAAGGGACTTGCTTTACTCGACTATTCTTTGAGAGAATAAGGAATCGACTGCGCGTGGCCCAACGAGCCGCTCCTCGAGTCGTGGCCGACTCTTGTCTTCAACCAAGTTTTAGAGCATTATGCCGAAAATTGTGGATTCTAGTGGGAAATTGGCGTCTATTGATGTAAACACTGTAATTTGTGAGGTTAACGGGCCTGGAGAACAAGGGTGAAGGCGGTTATGGCCAGTTGTTCCGACGTGCGCACGTGCGGTGAGCTTGCTCTTCATGGACGCCACCCTTTCTGTCGGGTTTCTTTGCTGTTAAAAAAAAAAGTTATAAAAAATAGTTAACAAAACAAAATTAGCCATTTCAATAAGTCGCCGAGTGGGGCCACGTATCACCTGCTAGCGACTTGCAGATGCAATGCTCGTTATTACACAAGTCTTCCAGATAAGCAGCCGAGCTAGATGAATGGATCCTCTGCAACCTGCTTCAATCGGAGTTCTGTTTCATTGAGACAAGGGCCCTGGAGGGGTGGGGGGTAGAAATAAGCGCCTTATAAACAAAACTGCCTTTTAAATTATTTTATTTTTAAATAAAGGAGGAGATTTCGTCATTAAAAAAAAAGTCCGCTAAAAAGAGTCCGGTGGTGATTCCTCTCTTTCATACGAACCGTTACCATCATCCCATGAATAATTTATTCGAGTTTTACACAACAAGGCATGGGGAGCGACACAAGTGAGAGGGGTGGGGTTGAAATGGTTTGTGGGGAGAGGGGGGAGGGGGGAAACACAATATGTCAGTTAGATGAGCCATCCTTTAATCATGCTGTTCCATTGTCTTCGCTTTTGTCTCCGACCATTTAGATGGGGAGGCGCCGCTAATAAAGAACAAGCTTTTCATCTTTTCTAAAGCATTTAAAAAAAACAAAAAAACAACAACAGCAACAATGTCGAAATAATTTGAACAGTTGGAGGAGAGGATGGTCCGGAGGTGGGGATGTTGGGAGGAGCGAGGGGGGGGGCTTATCGCTGCTCGATATTAAAGATGTCTGTGAGAGCTGTCGAGGAAAATTTCCATATTTTTATTGTCTGCTTAACTTCAAACCCATAACGGACTGGGACTACTTAGACGCCTTTAATACACTTAAAATTAAGCGTCTGGGAACTAAAGATAGTTTCATATGATTACAAAATATCTCCTGAAAAGAGCTTAAAATTATAAAAAAAAAAAAAAAGAAATTTAAAATAGAAAAGAAAACAAAATTTAAGCAAATCGGACCTAATTAAAATTATAATGAAATTCTAAAAAAAACACACACTATTTTGGTACTAGATTCGGGTGATAATTTTGTCTTTCAGGGACTTAACACTCGTGGCACCCAGGCAAACACACCACGGCATCCCCGCTCGCGAAGCAACTGCTACCCCACGAACTCGCGTCTTGGCGTGCAATCAGATCAGTGCCAGTGTTAAGAAACCTTGGAGTCAGCGATTAAAACCTGGTCCCCCGTGAAGCTATCGTTCTATTGAATCGTCCAGACACCATTAACGAGTCTGTTTCATGTTGGCGAGGCCAGAACTACTCGTCACCGATTCGCCAAAACAGTCGTCAAACCCGATACTCAAATCAACGACACGGCACAAACAGATGTCGGAGGGCGAAGTTTCTTTTGAATCAGCCGTTTAAAGACCGACTAAAACTAAGATTCAAAGTCGCCGACGCATGCCCCCGTCCACAGTAAACTCGACAACCTAACAAAACAACCAACTCCATTCAAGATAAACCGAAGGATTCCCGTTGCACGTGCAAGTTTGTAAGTTCCCGCCACAAATTTCGAACCACCGGAAGTTGGTGAATAGAACATGCGCAAAGAGTGTCGAGCAGGTTGATAATGGCTGCCTGCACACAATAACTGCATGCATGGCCTCGCTCGCGGGTCGATGCTTGTCCTCCCCCCCCCCAGCCCACACGCTCTTACGTGATTGCATCAAAGCTGCAGCTACGCCGCGTTGAAAGCCAAACTACAGGGTATTCAATTTAAACGGTTCTTTATCTTTGTATGTATTCATTTTTGGTTTTATTTGTGTGTATATGTGTTTATTGAGTTAATTTGTTTTATTTTAAAAAACCTGTGGGGAAATTGTAAAATTAATTTACGCAGATTTATAAGACATGACTAGGCATTGTTAAATTAATTTACGCAGATTTATAAGACATGACTAGGCATTGTAAAATTAATTTACGCAGATTTATAAGACATAACAAGGCATTGTTAAATTACTTTACGCATATTTATAAGACATAACAAGGCAGTACTTTACTGGCGGTCTCTTGATACCTCTGTTATTGATTCGTCTTGACATTAAGTTGTATTTGAAAAAAAGTATATATATAAATAAATAGAACTTTAAAAAATTAGATTCTGCCTTAAAATAGTTAAATAGAAATAGAAATTTCTATAAATCTGAATATTTTACACTAACAGGAAAAAAAAAAAAGAATTTTAAAAAATACTGGAAAAAATACATATTTAAGTTGATTAAAAAAACAAACAAATTCAGATGCGAATTTCAGTTCACAAGCGCATGCTGAAAGTCTAATGTTCACTCTTCCGTTCTTGGGTAAGGTTTGCCAGATGGCTGTCTCAAAAATATCGGATACTAACGTCTAATTTCATCAATGGCACACACACAAAAATTTAAAAAAAAATGAACTAGCAACATTCTAATATTGAATATAAAATGTCCGGTATTGCTTCAATTTTTTCACTGAATAACATCGGACAATCCGGTTTTTTTTTAAAAAGAAAAAGAAAGACAAACCTAGCAAACCTATCTGTGGCAATTGACCTGGCATAAATTATTTTTTTTTAACTGACCAAAAATTGGCTGGTCAAGCACAAGTGTCCGGCAGTATTTCTTTCTAAGATCAACAAAGTTTTTCTAATAAAAGCAAGAAAGTGCTCTACTATACAGCATAGAAACCTCAGACATTGATTTTGTCCCTAATATATTAAAGGAGCCCATACGAGACCCATTTAAATTGGTTGCGGTTTACGTTTTTCCCCAAGCTATTTTGATGCATTCCTTGAAAATTAGGTATTTAAATTAGTGTGGGGGGGGGGGGGAGAAAGGGGAGCTAGAAACTTGTACAGTGATCTCATCTCAGGTGTACAGTGATCTAAACTCAGGTGTACAGTGATCTCATCTCAGGTGTACAGTGATCTCATCTCAGATGTACAGTGATCTAAACTCAGGTGTACAGTGATCTCATCTCAGGTGTACAATGATCTCATCTCAGATGTACAGTGATCTCATCTCAGGTGTACAGAAATCTCATCTCAGGTGTACAGTGATCTCATCTCAGGTGTACAGTGATCTCATCTCAGGTGTACAGTGATCTCATCTCAGGTGTACAATGATCTCATCTCAGGTGTACAATGATCTCATCTCAGATGTACAATGATCTCATCTCAGGTGTACAATGATCTCATCTCAGGTGTACAGTGATCTCATCTCAGATGTACAATGATCTCATCTCAGATGTACAATGATCTCATCTCAGATGTACAATGATCTCATCTCAGATGTACAATGATCTCATCTCAGGTATACATTGATCTCATCGCAGGTGTACAATGATCTCATCTCAGATGTACAGTGATCTAGCCTCAGGTGTACAGTAATCTAAACTCATTTGCACAGTGATCTAAACTCAGGTGTACAGTGATCTCATCTCAGGTGTACAATTATTTAACCTCAGGGGTACAGTGATCTCATCTCAGATGTACAGTGATCTCATCTCAGATGTACAGTGATCTAGCCTCAGGTGTACAGTAATCTAAACTCAGGTGTACAGTGATCTAAACTCAGGTGTACAGTGATCTAAACTCAGGTGTACAGTGATCTAAACTCAGGTGTACAGTGATATCATCTCAGGTGTACAGTGATCTCATCTCAGGTGTACAGTGATCTCATCTCAGATGTACAGTGATCTCATCTCAGATGTACAGTGATCTAAACTCAGGTGTACAGTGATCTAAACTCAGGTGTACAGTGATCTAAACTCAGGTGTACAGTGATCTCATCTCAGGTGTACAGTGATCTCATCTCAGATGTACAGTGATCTCATCTTAGGTGTACAGTGATGTAAACTCAGGTGTACAGTATTCTAAACTCTGGTTACAGTGATCTCATCTCAGGTGTACAGTGATCTCATCTCAGGTGTAAAGTTATCTCATCTCAGATGTACAGTGATCTAAACTCAGATGTACAGTGATCTAAACTCAGGTGTACAGTGATCTAAACTCAGGTGTACAGTGATCTAAACTCAGATGTACAGTGATCTAAACTCAGGTGAACAGTGATCTCATCTCAGGTGTACAGTGATCTCATCTCAGATGTACAGTGATCTAACCACAGATATACAGTGATCTAACATCAGGTGTACAGTGAACAAAACTCAGGTGTACAGTGATCTAAACTCAGGTGTACATTGATCTAAACTCAGGTGTACAGTGATCTAAACTCAGGTGTACAGTGATCTAAACTCAGGTGTACAGTGATCTAAACTCAGGTGTACAGTGATCTAAACTCATGCGTACAGTGATCTAAACTCAGGTGTACAGTTATCTCATCTCAGGTGCACAGTGATCTAAACTCAGGTGTACAGTTATGTCATCTCAGGTGCACAGTGATCTCATCTCAGGTGTACAGTGATCTAAACTCAGGTGTACAGTGATCTCATCTCAGGTGTACAGTGATCTCATCTCAGGTGTACAGTGATCTCATCTCAGGTGTACAGTGATCTAAACTCAGGTGTACAGTGATCTAACATAAGGTGTACAGTGATCTCATTTCAGGTGTACAGTTATCTAACCTCAGGTGTACAGTGATCTCATCTTACGTGTACAGTGATGTAAACTCAGGTGTACAGTGATCTAAACTCAGGTGTACAGTGATATAAACTCAGGTGTACAGTGATCTAAACTCAGGTGGACAGTGATCTAAACTCAGGTGTACAGTGATCTAGCCTCAGGTGTACAGAAATCTCATCTCAGGTGTTCGGATATCAACAATGACATCTCTTTAATCTGGGAGGGGGGACGGCTGTCCAAGCACAGTTAACCAAACACTTGCGCTAGACGCGTTAGATACCGACCAATAATATCTAGAAGGCGGTTGGTCGGTCAAGCAAAACCATTGTCGCTCTGAGAGAAATCCACCAAATCTATAGGCTTACACAAAGACGTTAAGGTCGTTGTCATGGAAAAGATTTTTTAAAAAATATATAAAAAATAATTGTATCGATGCAGCTCTAGCATTTTTTTTTACCAGCGTTATTTCCGTGTGAGACAAAAACAAGAACATCAAATAGCACTAGACACCGACTGTTTTCATTTAATCAACACAGTCTTGGCGCCGTCGTGGGTGCAAGAACTAGTTAATCTTTTTTGAAATTTTTAAAAATTTTGTATTACTGTTGGACAAATTAACAAAATTTGAATTACCACTTTATGAAGTGTTAACTAGATTTTCAATCATTTTTATTTTATTATTTTTTGTTTAAGTCAAAGAAAATTAATACGACCTCGTAAGAAGAAAACTTCCATTAATTTTAGCCCATATCTGATTATGAGTTTTTAGCGCATTTTCGAGAAGTCGAATGCGCTATTGCACCCGTTTTGTCCGTCTGTCATCACCTTTGATCACAGCATCCATAAGTCCTAGACCCATGATGTATATATGTTTTTTGTATGTCCTGACCTGCCATTTGTGCATCAACACTCAGTTACTCGATCCGTTAAAAAAAACCGTTAAAACTACCAAAAAACTTTGCGAATCGAGAGGTAACACTGGCGCAGGGAACGGCCGCCATTGCCGGAAGTCGAATACGTCATTTTTCAAGCATTCAAGAGTGGTGCGAAGGCGTGCAAAAGAATTAGTTTTTTTTTTTTTTTGTTGACGTCATTAGAATATGTGTAAAAGTTTAGAGAGTTTTACGTCATCATTTGTGGTGACTTGTAGTTAGATTAAAGAGAAAATAATTTTTTTTAAAATGTAAAGAAATGACTTTTAAATAAAAAAAATGTCAGGTATATTCATTACACAAGAAAATTCATAAAAATATGTCTAAAATCTAAAAACAATTACTGATAACTACATAATGCTGATATCTAACATAAGTACTGATACATAATACGAAAATGCGCTAACACGTCCTGAGTTCCAAAAGGGACCAGGCTTAACATGATTTTTTTAATATTATTTTCTTATTTAAAAGTGCATATAAAAGCTCTTTGACGCTGTTATATTTTTCATAAAGTTAAAGGGGGCGTCATTTCAAATTAAATAAAGAAAGAAATAATAGGTTAAAATTTAAAACCTTTTTTTTTTTGGTCCTTACTGCTTGGACATGTTGATACAGCTTCACGGCTCAGCCCTGTCCCATGCTGTTTGCTGAAAAAACAATCAAAGGGGTCTTATCTCTTTTCATCCCCCCCCCCCCCCCCACAATCCTCTCCAATTGACGGTATCTCGGCTCACCTTTCGAAGACTGTGACAAAGGTTGGAGAGACGCTATCTGTGGCTTTGCGTGGAGTAAGCATTGTGACTTCACTAACGGTGAGGCCCATCTCTTGCACTGAAGGTGATGTTGGTTGTGGAGAGTGGGGTGGGTATCAGATTCGGCGTGCCGCGGGGTCAAGGGGTTGAACAGATGACGAAGGCAAGGAGGCGGAGTCACCAGTGGTGTTGTAAGTATGTGTGCCTTGTGTGACGACGGTTGGTGTTTCGACTCTAGGCGGCACCGATGGTGTGTCTTTTGTTAGTACCAACGGTTGGTGTTAGACTCTAGGCGGCACCAATGGTGTGTCTTGTGCTAGTACCAAAGGTTAATGTTTGACTCTAGGCGGCACCAATGGTGTGTCTTGTGTGACAACGGTTGGTGTTTTGACTCTAGGCGGCACCAATGGTGTGCCTTGTGTGACAACGATTGGTGTTTCGACTCTAGGCGGCACCAAAGGTGTGTCTTGTGTTAGTACCAACGGTTGGTGTTTGACTCTAGGCGGCACCAATGGTGTGTCTTGTGCTAGTACCAAAGGTTGGTATTTGACTCTAGGCGGCACCAAAGGTGTGTCTTGTGTTATTACCAACGGTTGGTGTTTGACTCTAGGCGGCACCAATGGTGTGTCTTGTGCTAGTACCAAAGGTTGGTGTTTGACTCTAGGCGGCACCGATGGTGTGTCTTGTGTTATTACCAACGGTTGGTGTTTTGACTCTAGGCGGCACCAATGGTGTGTCTTGTGCTAGTACCAAAGGTTAATGTTTGACTCTAGGCGGCACCAATGGTGTGTCTTGTGTGACAACGGTTGGTGTTTTGACTCTAGGCGGCACCAATGGTGTGTCTTGTGTTAGTACGAACGGTTGGGGGTTTAATCTAAGCGGCACCAATGGTGTGTCTTGTGTTAGTACCAACGGTTGGTGTTTGACTCTAGGCGGCACTAATGGTGTACTTTGTGTATTTAACGATTGGTTTGTAGACGGAAGTTTGTAATGTCGCCCCACTTTAAAAATCATTTCAGTTCAATGAAGTCACTAGCTAAGTCAATGACCCACTGAAATAACTTTCTAAGTCAGTTACTCACTGAAATAACTTTCTAAGGCAGTTACTCACTGAAATAACTAGCTAAGTCAATGTCTCACTGAAGTAACAATCTAAGTCAGTTACTCATTGAAGTCACTAGCTAAGTCAAAGACTCACTGAAATAACTAACTGAGCCAATGACTCACCGAAGTAACTATCTAAGTCAATGTCTCACTTAAGTCACTAGTTTAGTCAATGACTCACTGAAATTACTAGCTAAGTCAGTGACACACTGAAGTAAATTCTTAGTTACTCAATGAAATAACTAGCTAAGTCAATGGCTCACTGAAGTAGCTATCTAAGTCAGTTAGTTACTCAATGAAGTCACTAGCTAAGTCAATGACTTTGTGAAATAACTAGCTAAGTCAACGTCTCACTGAAGTCACTAGCTAAGTCAATGACTCAATATGACTCAATGAAGTCACTAGCTAAGTCAATGACTCACCGAAGTCACTAGCTAAGTCAATGTCTCACTGAAATCACTTTCTAAGTCAATTGCTGAATAGCATTTTTTATTTAGTTTTTTTTTAATGGAATTTTTAATGAAGAAATTTTTTAAGCCGATTTATTGAATGGACACGACGTGTTTAGTGCTGTATTTATTAACAATACAAATGGAATTAACATATTTCCTCGCATATTCCCCACACATGCCAAATTGATTACAAACTGGTCGTTCTCTGTCACAACTTCTTTTCTGACTCATGCCCTTCCTATCTTACTGAACGTCTGTCGGTCTACTCACCAAGTCGTCATCCACGCTCCTCTGCAGAGACACGCATTCTCTGTGTTCCTAACACATGAACTAAAACATTTGGCGAAAGGTCATTCTCTTTTTGTGAAGCCAAACAATGGAATTCTCTACCATTACACATCGGTATTATTTCAACTACTAAGTCCTTCAAGACTGCACTTAAGACACATCTTTTCTAATATTATTTTAAAAACAAATGAAACATCATTTCTTTTAATGATTAACGTAGCTGATGTATAAAGTATTATCATTTATGTGGTTGTTATTATTATATGAATGATTATTTAATTAATATATGTATGCTATTATCTTCATGTTAAGCGCCGTGAGCCCGGCTCCTTGTTGGGATACAGCGTATATATGAACTATCAATTTATTATTATTATAACCAACCCACGCATATACCCCGCAGAATTTTTAAATCCTGTAAAAATAAAATTGTGGTGTAGCCCGCGCACGCGTATACTCCGCACTATCTAATTTCATATTCGTGTTTTGCAAGTAAGGTGCATCTGATGCATTATTCAGTATACAAAAAATTCAGATACCCCTCTCACGGATATATCCCGCAAAGGGGGTGCGGGGTTTTTAAAAATCTGATATAACCCGCGGGGAATATGCTTGAAAACACGGTAGAAATTTAAAGATATTCTGTTCCATTGTTTAGAAATTTTGAGTGATGATATATATATAT
>MUZC01000905.1:521393-535383 GCA_002072015.1 Radix auricularia
TGTGGTGAAATGTGTGTTATGTGGCTGTTGTCTAGGGTATTATTATTATTATTATTTTACACACACAAGGATATACTTCAGTGATCTCCGCAAATGATTAAGACCAAGAACCGTTGTATAATACAAATTATAAACTTTAATTTACAATATATATACAATGACAAATTACTGGGTAGATAACGAGGTGCCCTTGTATTAAGCTATTTAAAGCAAATAGGCTAGCTAGGTGTCATCATAACGGCCTGCCTTATGCCGATGTCTCTTTAAAGTTTATACTTAAATTAAGTGTGTGTAGTCCCTGGTCACTGGGTCTTGCGGGTGACACGGGTGGTCTTGCTATCGTGTTGCGCCGTGCTGTGTGACGTCAGCTTTCCAGGTCAGCTCCGCCCCTTGCCCGAGACGGTCTAAGGTGACTGTATCACGCCGCGACCTCCTTCCGTCTCCAGGCGACGTGACGTCAGCGCTCTCGGATTGGTGTCCCTCTCGTGTTGACAAACAATGAAGCGGTCAGCTGATTTGGTAAACAATGTGTAGAAATGCTATGTCGATCTGGGTCGATCGTACACGCTGGGACTAGAAGGGTTTTCACTTCTATCCACGTGCTTTCTAATTATATTCTTCGCCCGTTGTGGACGGCTTCGGCTGAATGGCGTAATAATGCCGATTAGCCGGATGGTTGAAGAGCACAGGGCTCTGTGGCGATTGTGCGTGTTCGGCCTAATTTACGGAGATTCATGTAATTAGGTCCGATGTTAGCACTAGAAGATCTGCTAGTGTCCTTGGCTGACACGGACGCTAGTTGCTGTCGCGTGGCAAGGGTAGCACTCCTCTCTACAGCAATCATACACAAGAAGGGGGACGGTGGTCCGACAGCCTCAAGTGTGCAATACCTCTGGTCGTCTCCCGGGAATTCAGATGCATCTAAACTCGGGCGTACCAGGAACCAGTCTATGAAAATAGAAATAAAAGAACTCTGGAAATCTTCTATTTCATAGACCTATGACGTTCCTCCTTCCAACGACAAGCCGTTCAGAGCAAGACGCCAGAAGGGGATAACAATTTGACATACTAATGTGATTAATTGTGTATGCTTACTATCACGTGTGTCGGCCTATTTGGCGAACACCTCACACGTTGGTTCAGCATTTAAAAATTATTTTCGTAACTAAAGATATAATTAACCATCCACACACGCTGCTCCATCTATTTGGTGGAGATCGCGTGTGCAGGCACATTATAATTTAAGCAAACATGTTATTGGTAAAAATATACATGGGTCCCAACACGGTAAAATGTGTCCCGTGGGGTAATAAATCCAGGTCGATCTGACAGGATTGATATTAATCGGCCATAATAAAATATAAGTGATAATGTGGATGAATAAAATAAGATAAGAGTTCACTCTTACTAGACTGGTGGATTGCTGGCTTTTCCTAGATATAACACGGTGACTGATCTGTCTGATGAATACCTCCGTGGTTGGGCTGTGGAAAAGACTGAGTTGGTGTTTGTGCACGGCTTATATTTCGGATGGTCATGTGATTTCCATTATCCTTGATTGGTTGTGTCCAAAAATATGACCAATGGTATTAGGACTTCCTTTATTCAGCCCCGTAGCAGAAAGTATGCACGCATATCTGTCAAATTTTGAGACGGCTGGTTACCCCCCCCCCTCCTCTCGGGGTGGTTCAGTCGCTAGGGGTTACTGAGGCTAAAGAGTCCGCACCAATCTCGTCACAGAGAGAATAAAATAACTGTTGAACTGAAACGGAAAATCATAGAACACCTAGAACAAGGTGTTAGTGTGGCTTATGTAGCGCGCATTTACAATCGGCCACAATGGAATAGACGATCTGCATTTTTCTCAAAAACAAAATCAAACTTAAGGGAGTGTAAGAATATCTACGGAACTGTTACGACACATTTTTGTCAAGTTTTGAAGCGTTGGCAAAAACAAATGTCTGTAGACAATCTTCTAGTTAAAAGGGATAAATTATTTGTCATAAATTTATATTTTATTTATGTTTTTAGTTTCAAATCAAAATTGCCTTCAAGTATTATTACACTCTTTAACAATTCATAGTAATTTTATGTGAATAAATGTTAATAAAGAATATTTGAAAAATGAGTACTATTTCAACATGGAACGAATAATTGTATTTTACATTGTTTTGTATGGGAAAAATCGTATCGCTTAATGAGTGGGGGAAGTCCATTGTATATAATAAATGTAAATTGTATAAATTATATANTACACACACACACATTACATAGAGGATACACCATCAGGTGTTCTTAGTGTGAAAAAACAACATACGATATTTTTGGTAACCATTATCAAAAAGGTATCTAATCTTTATTATTTTTACATAGATCTAAATTAAATTGAAGTAGCCGGCTAAATTTACGTTAAAGTGCTTGACTTGGACTCTGATCTTTTGTCGTAAGTCGTTTAATAGTTTGGGTCGGATTGTCTGAGGCAGTCTGAAGATCCATGCGAGTTGTCGTACATGACACAATGTCAACCAAACTTCTCAAGGGGTCACCCCACTGAGTCCACTACATGGGAGGGACCTACTACGTGAATACAGATACCCCGACAACAAACTATGCTACTTCTGAGAATAGAAAATACTCGGGACCATTCCTGTAGTTAGGTGGAACACGAGCCAAGAGACCAGTGTCCAAGTGAGGTCCTTTGTTAGAGCCCAGACAACGCCTGGCCCGAGGGCTAGCAACGCCGCGGTGTTAAGTTACAACAATGCGCTACCGAGGAGAGGAGTTGCGATGGCAAAGGATGAGGATGGGGGGTGGGGTTAGGGACCAGAGTGACGGGGATGATGGTGTTACAGTATAAATTAACTTTGTGTACGTCATTACTGTGAACAGCTTCAGTACTAGCACAGTATCACTGTAGAAACAGCAGCAGCAGCAGCAGCAGCAGTAGTTGTAGTAGTAGAAGTAGTAGTCTATGTTGCAGAGCCGTCTTCACACCATTTTGAGCCGCTGGGCAAAGAAAGAGCGCAGGAATAAAAAGTTACTTAAGATATATAAACATATTCCCATGGGGCCCCTATACTCGCGGGGCCCCCGTACTCGTGGCAAATGCCCAACGGGCCTATGCGTTAAAACGGCCATGCGTTGTTGTTTTAGTAGTAGTAGTAGTAGTAGTAGTAATAATATAAGTATTTGTTTTTTTATTATTAGTAGTAATAGTAGCAGTAGTTGCAGCTGTTGTGATAGCTGTTGTACTAGTGTAATATGTTATTACTATTACTATTATTATTATTATTATTGCTATAATAATAATAATAATAATAATAAATATTATTAACAAGTTCTTCCCTTTCTACCACTCGTCTTGAATACTGAGTTTCTATTGAACACATCAAGTATATAAGAAGCAATTTGAGAAGAAAAAAAACCTCTCAAATGCCATAGATTCTTGTTGACTTTTTTCAGTAATGTAAAACCGGAGGCCAGTATTCTCAAAAAGATGAATTAACTAAAAAGGACAATTGTCTCTGTCTCTTGTGTTTGTAATCTGAATGTCTTTGGTGTTAGGTTAAATGATGGCCGCATTTATCGCCATTTAACCAATCATTCCTCTTTACAATTACAGCACAACTCTGTACAGCTACAACACAACTCTGTACAGCTACAACACAACTCTGTACAGCTACAACACAACTCTGTACAGATCAAGACCAAAAGTGCCAAAAACTCATAAACTATGCTCAGCCCTAGATGGACCATTAGGGATTTGTTGTCGCTAACATGCCCCCTTCTCAGTGTTCACAACAAACCGTCGAATTGATGAATTCAATTAACCGTTGCATCGTCTCCGCGACACTTCTCATTAGGGCCTGATTATTATTCATGGACGCTCGAACAAAAAACAAAAATTTCTACAATAAAATAAAATATTCAGCAGGCCGGATTACAGCCCTTGAGTGCATCGCTCGTGAGTTGGCGAATGGTCGGACGGACCAATCCGGGCAGCAGGCCTAAAGGATGGTGCTGAGAATACCATGCGTGGACGTGCGTGAGTGACTTCCTCGCCAGCCGTACCCCACCCCTAACGGCCAACACCGAGGCATCGAGGCGTGACATCCCCGTCACTCACGAAACTGTTCTGGTGTTTGTCCCTCCCACATTGGCGGCGCTGACTAAAATTCATTCTCTCGGGTCTTTTAATAACCGCGGCCTCTTCCCCCGGTACCCCCGGAGCCGACGCCCCCTGCCACCCCCACCACGCATCCCCCAACACCCCATGGGGCGGCGGGTGTAAAGCACCGACAAATGAGATACTAGCTGGATACTGGATCAATGGAAAGACTTTAATGGCACCCCCACACCCCCTCTTCCTAATGGCTCCCTACCAAACAAGCCTCCCTCCCCCTCCACCCGTTTAGTGCATCAATATTATTGTAATCAAAACCCCTCTGACGGCGCTAATATAAAATCCCTCATCCTTCTATTCCAGATTTTCATTAGGGTCTCGACCTCTCAACAGTTCCCATCGGAGTTTAGTTTCTCGAAATTTCTCGCCAACCAACGCATTAACAACCAGTGAAAGGGAGAATATTAAAACGATCAAACTATGCCATCACATCAGCGACATTAAATATTTATTGTTAATAGAAACAATAATTAATAATTTGTTTCATTTTTGTGTGAGCAATTCGGTTAACAGTTTATGGCAAGACATTTTTTAAACAACTTGATTCCCCGACAATGGATAGCTGAAGTGTGAATGTAGATAATAGCTGAGTTATCAGATCCAATCGCCAACACGAAGTTTGTTCTTTGGTCATTTGGACATTGCGAAGTCTGGAGTGATGTCTCGGTCTTTCTACGTGGATTCCCTTATCGTGAAGAACCCTCAGGCGCCGCGCCAGAAGTCACCGCCAGTTGGAAGTCCCCCCGGCCATCTCCAGGCCATGATGGCCCCTCACGCCGCCCTGCTGGCCCTGTCTCGACCTAACCACCAGCACACCGTCCAGCACCACCTGAGCCCCGTGCCCACGCCGGGCATCGCGTGCTACTCACGGCATCCGGCGGATATTTTTGGCGCCTTCTGCTGCCCGGTGTGCGTACATGTATCGTCTTCGCCGTCAGCAGGCCTGTCCCACCACAGCCTGGCCCATCACGGGTTGACGTCTGCTCAGATCATGTCGTCTGCTCACATGATGACGACGCACCTGTCGCCCCCGACCATGACGCCCCATCGAATACCGATGTCAACTTCACCAGCTTCGATGACGTCATCGTATGGCACGCAATACTCTCGCAGCAACGTCCCGGCAAAGTCCCCTTCCTTGAGCCACGCGCGTCAGACCGAGGATTCTCCAAATTCACAAAGGTACAGCCCCTCGTCTCCACCCACGGGTCAGGAGAGGAAGAGAGTCAAGTGTGAATCAAGTAAGTGTCAATTGTCATTAAAAAATCAATAGACATAAAACTAGAAAGTTGTTATTCAATAACTATAAATAAAACCGTATTTGTTAAATAGTCTCTAGAAAAATGTGATATTTTTAGTTAAATACTTTCATACATGAAGTTGTTAATCACATAGATCTATTCGTTGTTGTTTCTTAAAACGAAAACTATTTGTAGGAGAAATTTTAGTGTAGCTTAGTTTTGGAAAAGTTCCAATTTCAAAGAAAATGATGAGATTTAGTCTACCTTACAGTAATTCAGATCAACTTCAATTTGGAGAATGTTAAAGTTCAATTTAATTATAAATTAAATACAATATACACAACAGATTTGTGTGAATAATATTATACGTTTAATGCTTTATTAATGGACGAATACAAATGTAGACATTTCAGTAAATGCATGACTCTATCAATAACAATAAAAGAAAGGATTTAATATCTGTATTGTAAGGCTAGAGAAATGACTCTCAATATTAAGAACTTTGCAAAATTTATCCAACTTTATTGTTTAAATCGAACTTTTTGAAATTGAAATAGATCGACGTATGACGTATCAAAATTAACTCGGCCACAGTTAAGATAAACTTATTGGTAATTATTTTCTTTTTGTGTGTTAGTCAAGAAAGTTTAGTTGTTTTTTTTTAAGAACAGTAATACAATCATTATGCTAAGTGTTAAAGAAAAAACAGCAGTGACAGGATCTAAAACAACTACAACAACAACAAATAATAATAATAATAATAATAATAATAATAATAATAATAATAATAATAATAATCATAATCATAATCATAATCATAATCATAATCATAATAATAAACAACGACAATAATGATTTTTAAATATAGTTTTTCATCTGAAAAATTTAGCGTTTTTTAAAATAAAAATATGTTCAAGGTTAACGTTGATGTAATCATAAAATAATATTTTCATTTTAAAGCTCAACAAAGTTAAGAGCTAAACATTTTTTATAAACGTATAGCATACAGTAAATTTTCTCAAAGTGAGTGATCAATAACGTTTAAACTGTGGGCACTTCACTGATCAATGGAAATTATTTTGCGAGAAAAGTCACCAATTTGTTCATAACTAAGATACGTTAAACGATTAAAAGTTGTCAACAGTTACCTACCCTTTAAATTTCTTTTCTAAAAATTATTGCTAACGACGATTGAAAACTAAGCTAGATTTGATTCCTGCTTCTTTTCATGTACAGATGTACAGCTCCCATAATACTATCTTACACATACACTCTTACACATACTATCTTACACATACACTCTTACACACGCATATACAGATAACATTTTATATATAAAAATTATATATGACTTAAGCATGAAACTTTTTTTTTCTTTTGTTTTCAAATAACTATTTTTAAACGTACTTGAACTTTGGTTTCTACAGGTGTCAATGGCCCCTCTGATGATCTTCCGTCCTCTAAGCGCATGCGCACAGCATTCACCAGCACACAACTTTTGGAACTAGAGCGAGCCTTCAGCAGCAACATGTACCTGTCACGTCTGAGGCGGATCGAAATCGCTACGTGCCTAAACCTGTCCGAAAAGCAGGTGAAAATCTGGTTCCAGAACAGGAGGGTCAAGCAGAAGAAGGAAGGGCCCGACGGTGATACTGTCGCCTGCAAGTGCCTGCGGGCCTGCAGCAGCCACGCGAAGAAACCCGACACCAAGGACGGCGGACCAGGTCGGGGAGAGACCAAATTCCAACCCGCCTCCCCTCACCCGACAGCCGGGAACAACAGCTTCGAGGACAGCCACGACGAGGACGCAAAGAGACGTTTCCCCAAACTTAAGGTGCCGCATGCCGCTAGAGACGTCGTGAGGTCCGTGGCACATTCGTGCCAGGAGAGTGTGACATTGCTCTGTGAGCAGGCCGCCCAGGGCGCAAAGTTGTACAAAACGATCGAAGCGAGCCCCCCTGACTGCCGGGCACTGGTGTATGATGATGATGATGAGGGGGACACCAGTGACGGGGATGAGAACAGCTACATCGATGTGCTGTCTCGGCCGGACAGCTCGGTGTGCCCGTCACAGAACAGCCCCAGGTTATCTGACACATAGATGCGGATGCCTAAAATGTTGTGTACATTGAAGATTTGTCACTCGAGGCTCCTCTTGACACGCCAGCTATTCGTGTACATTAAACAACAACGTAAATAATTCGACTGAAGATGAGTACTTTATGTACTTGGGAATAACTCTTTGCGGGCCTTCCAAATACTCGTGACTTTCTTATGCAATGATGTGCTTCTGGTAAAGGCAGGCATTTCAACGGTTATTTTAGGTTATCGAATATATTCTTATTCATTGACCACTTAATAACATTATTCTCAAGAAAGGTTAACACTGTGTAACTAAACATTGAACATTTTTTTTTAAAATAATAATAATAAATAAGCAAGGAAGATAGTAATAACATCAATTAACACCGAAAAGTCTCAGAAATATTGACGAGAAAGAATCTTTGTTGTTTTTTTTTTCAAAGCTATTGTAGGACATAGCGTTCAATTTCTTTGAAGATCTTACTTCATCATTTTTTTCTTTGGCTCTCTTTCTATTTATTCTATAACTATCAGCAACGAAGATATTTAAATCATCATCATATTTGAATAAGAACGTGCAGGTTAAGACGAAATGAAACATTATTTTATTTTGAAAATAAAATGATTTTTGGCTTTTCTTTGGGTTTTCTTAAGTAATAATTTAGTTTATGTAAGTGCAAGGGAATCTTTCACCGCACCACGTTAAAAGAAACAATCAATAATCAGCAGGGTACATTTTCTGTTCATGAGTTGCATATCCAAAATGTAAATAAAATTATATATATATATATATAAATATNATATATATCCAAAAAGGTGCCGCTGAGCTATCGAATCCATTTCTCATGTTATCGCCATTAAATACATGACAAATTTGGCAGTGATAGTTTCAACGCGGATTCTAATTAGCACTAACAGCGTTTGTATATCCACGAGCTGAAACTGCGGAGATACGAGCTGAGAAAACACCGGTGAACATCTCAGCTAATTTGTCCCCAAACACCGCCATAGACGATATGTGTGGTGTTTGAATGGTATCTACCACACACCGATGTCAATCGGAGGAACTGCGAACAAGTCACCAATCGGCAACGAGCTCGCGGACTAAACTGTTTTGGCAGTTGCTTGAAATGGAAGTTTTCCCGTCGCCTGGCCTACCAGTCTCGCCCCCCCCCAACCTACTCCCCAGCCCATTTAAGTCCGTCCACCCAAGTTTAATGGATCAGCAACACGCCGCGTAAAACAACAACAACAACAAAAACCCGAGAAGTCTCTGGCTTAAAAGCGATGTTTGCATCACTCGAGGATGCATAGACTACCCCCAGCGGAAACGTGCCGGATGTTTTACGTCTATTTCAAAAGACGGTTGAGGAAAAAAATCAGAAAATTAAATACCGCATTTTTAAGACAGGTTACGCGCAAAAACTTTGAGGGGCTACAGATTTCAGATATGGGATTAGCTAGACAATTTTGACCTGAGAAAAACAGTTGTAAAAAAAAAGTGTGAACTATCTATAATATCGTGCGTGGAAGTGGTAGATGAAATATTTAGTCTTTTATTTTTAAGGACTTTTTTTCCATATCACACATGAATAGCTCTTTTATCTTTAGTGAATTACTAATTTATGACAGGTGAGAGATGTACATATATTCAGTCATTGCTTGTTTCTATAGTTATAAAATTTTAGCCTGTGCCCTCCGACCATTGGCGTGTGAGGACCTTTAACTTCATAAGCTATACCGACGTGCCTTTGATTAGGTCAAGTGTCAGAAATTATGTTTTGGTGGGGTGTGGCCTCACCCACCCCTGCTCCCGCTATTCCTTGTGCCTTATAGTAAACTCAAGTTTCGGTGTCCATTAAAATAGTTTGAAAGTTAACTTAATGATGTTGTGAAATATGCTTTAATCGTGTTCATATCTTAAAATCGCCATTTTATTCACTTCACTTTATGTATATCAATATATCACTTCACTTTATGTATATCAATATATCACTTCTTTTTCAACAACGTCTGCCGGTGATGTCATTTTTGACGTGAACCAACATGTCAATGTTGAATGATGATGTAGACCAACATGTCAATGTTGAATGATGATGTAGACCAACATGTCAATGTTGAATGATGATGTAGACCAACATATCAATGTTGAATGATGATGTAGACCAAAATGTCAATGTTGAATGATGATGTAGACCAAAATGTCAATGTTGAATGATGATGTAGACCAAAATGTCCATGCTACATAATGATGTGGACCCAATGCCCGTGTTACATAATGATGAAAACCATGCTGTTGTTTCTATGATACCATTTTTAATAAACTCATGCTGTTATTGACATGTTGTGTCCGTGTTTATTCAAACTGTGCAATTTCAGATCAGGAAAATAGAATCAACATTTTGTTTCGAAAACAGCACTTGTCACGTTGGTGTGTCTTCGCAAAAGTGTGCAAGAATTAGACCAACAAAATAGAAAAAGTGTGCAAGAGTTAGACCTTTAACAAAAGAGAAAAAGTGTGCAAGAATTAGACCAACAAGAGAGAAAAAGTGTGCAAGGTTTAGACCTTTAACAAAAGACAAAAAGTCTGTAGGAATTAGACCAACGAAAGAGAAATAGTGTGCAAGAGTTAGACCTTTAACATAACAGAAAAACTGTGCAAGAATTAGACCAACAAAAGAGAAAAAGTTTGCAAGAATTAGACCAACAAAAGAGAAAAAGTTTGCAAGAATTAGACTTACAGAGAGAGAGAGAGAGTGTGTGCAAGACTACGACCAACAAGAGAAAAAAGAATGTGATTTATTGAATGAAAAACATTAAAGTTGAATTATTTTTTATTGTTGATCAATAATCAATACTAGACTTTTCTGTATTTAAAAACTAGAGGCAAGTACCCGGCTTCGCACGGGTTTTAAATGATGTTTTCTGTAGAAGCGTAGGCCTACATACTGTTTATTGACATGAAGTAAAAGGAAACATTTATATTGAAGCAGGTCAAATACAATTGCCTATCCGAAAAGCATAGTGTCTTCAATTCTATACCAGCAATCCCAAGACTCTGGCACACCAGTTAAGACTGCACCATCGTGGTAGTGTAATTAACAACTTTCCGAATTCCCATAATTCCAAATAGTAGAATTAAAGATTTTCAATTTGTATATAGCTTATATGAGTTTAAAAAAACAACACTATATTTGGGCACCAGGCTCCCAAGAAGTGTTATAAATATTTTTTTCGCCTGTTACAATCGCAGAAGTGTACTCAAGAACTTCCGAAAATTTCTTGCTTCTACCTACTCGAACATAGGAGAATTAGTGGTTTTTAAATTTTATAAAGCCCATGTAAGGAAAAAAACGTATTTGGGCATCCGGCCCCCCATGAGCAGGAGTTTTAACATTTTTATTTGTTAATTTTCGTCGTGAGTGCCTCCTCAACAAATTTCCAAACTTTTATGCTTCTACCGTCACCTAAAATTAGAGAATACGTGATGAGTCTGTTTTTATATCAGAACAAATACATTTGGGCCCCGCCCCCAGGGGAGTGAGTTCTTTTTACTCCTCTTACCATTGCGGATATGTATTGCTCAACTTCCCAAAGTATCATGCTTCTACCTAAACGGGAAGTAGGAAAATTAGTAATTTTCACTTTTTATATCGCTGATTTAAATAAGAAAACTACATTGGGCCCCGGCCCCCTTAGAGAGATAATTTAAATATGTTTTCACCTGTTACCATTGGAGATGTGAAATACAGCTTATTTAAGAAAAAAATATATATTTTGGCACAGCAGCCCCGGCCTGAGTGAGAATTTTAAGAGACTTTTTCTCCATTTTTGTTGGGAGAGAGAGTTTAAAAACTTCCAAAAGTTTCATGTCTGTACGTATACGGTAAATTTGAGAATTAGAGATAATACGGTTTTTAATATAAGAAAAAACTACATTTGGGACCTTAGCCCCCAAGAATGGGGATTCTAAAATTCTTTTTGAAAATTAGCGTTAGGAAAGTGTACTTAACAATTTCCCAACGTTTCATTCTTTTACCTACACGGGAAATAGGCGAATGGGGGATTTTCAGTATTTATATAGCGTATATAAGTAAAAAACAAAAACTACATATAGGCCCCCGGCTCCCCATGAGGGGGATATTTAAAAATTTGTCTTGTAAAATATCGTTGGGATAGCGTACTTAACAACTTGCCAAAGTTTCATACTTCTACCTACACGGGAAATGGGAGATTTAGTGATTTTCCATTTTTATATAGCTCATATAGGGAAAAAAAACATTTGGGCCCCTGGACCCCAGAAAGTGATAATTGAAATATATTTTCGCCTGTGATAATTTAGGAAATGTACTAAACAATATCCTACAATTTCATGCTTCTGCCTAATCGGGAAATAGGAGAATTAGTTATTTTCAATTTTATATACCTCAAATAAAGCGGGGGAAAACGTTTTGGGCTCCCGGCCCCCATAGGTGGGAATTTATGGAACGATTGCTATTATTGACGGGAGAGTATGCTCAAGAATTTCCAAAAGTTTCATGGTTTTATCTACACGGTAAATTTGAGAATTAGTGATGAGTGAGTTTTTAATATAAGAAAAAACTACTTTTGGGCCCCCGGCCCCTAATGAGTGGGAAGTTTAAAATTCTTTCTCGCAAAATATCGTCGGGGTAGCGTACTTGACAACTTGCCAAAGTTTCATACTTCTGTCTATCCGTAAAATAAGATAATTAGTGATTTTCAGTTTTTATATATAGTTCATATAAGGGAAAAAACTACATTTAGGCCCCCAGCCCCCAGAAAGAGGTAATATAAATATATTTTTGCCTGTTACCATTGCAGAAGTGTACTCTACAATATCCTAAAATTTCATGCTTTTACCTCCTCGAGAAATAGAAAAATTGTTGATTTTCATTTTTGTATAGCTCAAATTAGGAAAAAAAAGTTTTTGGGCCCCCGGCGCCCATGTGTGTGAATTTATGGAATGAAACCTATTTAAGAACCTTCCCCATATGATTGTGTGTACGTTTACCAAATTTCACTTTACTGGGTTGTCTGGATCATGAGTAAATAGGGAACAGACAGACAGACAGACAACAAATATAAGAAAAAAAATTAATTGGGTCCACGGCCCACAGGAAGTGATAATTTAAATATTATATTCAATTTTTACCATCGTGGAAGTGTACTTAACAATTTTGCAAAGTGTCATGCTTCTGCCTACGCGGAAAATAGGATAATTAGGGATTTTCATGTTTTATATAGTCCTAGTAAGGGAAAAAACGCTTTTGGGCCCCCGGCCCCCATGAGTGTGATATTTAAAATTATTTTTCGCCAATAATTGTCACAATAGGCTATTCAACAACTTTGCAAAGTTTCATGCTTCTACCTACACGGGAAATTGGAGAATAAGTGATGAGTCAGTTTTTATATAAGAAAAAATACATTTGGGCCCCCGACCCCCAATGAGTGATAAGTTAAATATTTCTTTACGTGTTACCATTGCGAAAGTGTACACAACAAATTCCAAAAGTTTCATGCTTCTATCTACACGGGAAAGTGAATAAGTTGCGATTTTCAGTATTTTTAAAAAAATAGTTTTTGGGCCCCCGGGCCCCACTTTTTATGATTTTAATTTTTTTAACACCAATAATCGTTCTGATAGGCTACTCAACAATTTACCAAAGTGTCATGCTTCTACCTACATGGAGAGTTGGATAATTAGTGATGAGCCAGTTTTTAATATAAGAAAAAACTAAATTTGGGCCCCCGGACCCCAGTAAGTGATAATATAAATATTGTTTTCACCTGTTACCATCGTAGAAGTATATTTAACAACTACCCAAAGTTTTATGCTTTCACCTCTCGCAAAATAGGAGAATTAGTCATTTTCATTTTTTATATAGCTAATATAAGGAAAAAGCAAAATATTGGGCCCCCAGACCCCAGGGGTGGTCACCTGGGGTTGAAACATAGCCTATGACCTTTTCCGGGTCAAATTGGGGTTCAATGCTAAATTTCACCACTCTGGGTCCAACGGTGTGGATTTGTATTGGTAACAGACAAACTTTCAGCTTTATATATTAGATAAAACTAACATGGAGAGGTTTGTAACAATTTGACACTGGTAATCTCTAGTGACTCAACACTTAATACGTCATATTTTTATGGTCGAAACAAGAAACCAGCATTAACTTAGGGGCCGTCCATAAATGATGTCACACACATGGGCAGGGGTCATGCATTTGTGACGATGTGTGATGATGGGAAAGTGTGTGTGTGTGGGGGGGGGGAGTGTTTAAGAAATGTTACGTCACATAAAAAAAACCCGCACAACTTCAAATAAAATTTTCACTTCAAATTATTTACTGACGTTTTCAATGGCTTCACGCGTGTTACGATAATAGAGTGTAGCCTTAAACTGAATACATACTTAAATGATAAAAAAGTGATTTGCAACATGCTAATTTTCTATTAGATTAGA